>JBBYHQ010002431.1:0-11706 GCA_038382645.1 Spergularia azorica | reverse complement strand
TTAGGTGGTGCGTGGTGGTGGAGGTAGGTGGTTATGAGAGGAGAGAGAAAATAAAGGGGGAGGGGGGAAAGAATATGAGTTGGGTTTTAGCCCAATAATTATTGGGCCAAATTTGATATGAGCCCAACAGAAATTGTAAATATAAACAAAATAAATAAAAGCTCAGCTTGAAAAAGGCCTAGGGGGTACCATTCTATCCGTACCCCCGGGGTACGATAGTATTTGCGACCTAATATTAGTAGGATAAAAAAAAAAAAGAATAATTAAACAAGCTCTTGTTCTTCTTCTCCTCTCTAAGCAGCGCGAAGACAGAGCTTCTCCGACAAGTTTCTGCGTCTCTTTCTCTCTCCTGGGTTTTGGGCGTCGCGAATATGAAACGCATGGGACAATCGACGCCCCTACTCTCAATTCTCTCTCCTCCTTGTCTTCTAAATCAACGGCATTATCTTCTTCTACTTGTTCTCCTGATCGCAGGAACCTCATTACCCGGCCCGGCCCAGAGTATTCGGATTCCGGATCGGGTACCCGAATCCGTGACGTCGCCACCCGCCCAACCGTCGAAGATTGCCGTTTTTGCCCTCGGAAGCTTCTGGAGATCCGAAGCTGTGTTCGGGTGCTTAAACGGCGTCGTTCGTACCACCGTCGGCTACTCCGGCGGCTCCAAGGCTAACCCTGAGTACCGTAGCTTAGCCGATCACGCTGAGTCCGTACAGGTTTTGATTGAAACTTCTTCTTTACTCTACTTTTCCATGTTGGTTGATTGATTGTTTGTTTGTCTCGTGCTGATGGTGTGGCAAGTGATGACGAATTGCAAATCCATTTGTTTTGATTGAATTGAATTGATTGTTTTTTTTTACCTTTATTGTTTGCAAAGCGAAATCGTGTATTTTCGCATTGATAAGCTTAGACTTTTGGTTGAGACGGATTCTTTTGCCCGAATGGACAGTGAGGGCTTGTTTTGAGTTGGAGGGAGCTGAGGATGTAGCATTGATTGGGTTTGAGCTTTGAGAGGATGATTTTTCGAGTTTCGGCATTTGTGCATGAAGGTTTAGGGTGGTTTTGAGGTTTGATAATGGGAATTTGGGAGCTCATGTTCCTCAGTTCCTGCAACGGGAACCTTTGGGTACAAGGTGCAAGCAAGGGAGCTTGTGCATTATCGATGTTTGATAGGGCAATAATCGTTGAGTGTTGAGGCATTTGAGGATGTAAAGTCGAGACACTAGTCTTTCATGTGGTACTGAAAACATTCGGGACTAAGAGGTTTAGACTCGTGAGCTTGAACTATGGTAGATTAGAATGACGTATTTCTTTAAACTTGGTAGCATTTGGCATCTGTAAACACTTTATTTTACTGTTTTTGGGTGTGTACTTACTTGGGGAATTGGTTGTTTGGTGCAAATTTTATCAGACGAGGGAAGTGTGCTATCACTGCAGTTTGCCGCTTTTTTTTGTGTGCATTTAGCAGCTCTTTATGAGTTGAGGATTGAATAAACGAACGAGGGAGGAATAGAAAGTTTGTGGCTTTAATAGGAGTAGAGAATTGATTCAGATTCAAGTTCTTTCTTTCATAGACAATTCACCTTGAATGAGCTTATGTTTGCATCTCTGTTCTCTTTAGTTCATTTTCAATGTTTGAGAGGGCAATAAGTATTGATTGTGGAGGCATTTGAAGATATAAGATGAGACATGATTCTTTCATGTGGTACTAAAGCATGTAGGATTAAGAGGTTTAGACTCTCGAATTTGAACTATGGTACACCAAAGTGATGTATTTGTTTGAAATTGGTAGCATTTGGCATTGGTACACTCTTTATTTCACTGTTTTGAGTGTGTATATACTAGGTGAATTGCTTTGTTGTGGGTGCAAAATTTGTCAGATGAGGGAAGTGTGCAATACTCTGCAATTTGCCCCCTCTTTTTTTTTTTTTTTTTTTTTTTTTCCAACTAGCAGCTCTTTATGGGTTGAGGAGGATAGAAACGGACAGGGGAGGAATAGAAAGAATGTGGCTTTTTCATGAGTAGAGAATTGATAAATATTCAAGTTGTTTCCTTCATGGACAATTCACCTTGAATGAGTTTACGTTTGCAATTCACCTTGAATGAGTTTATGTTTTCATGTCTGTTCTCTTCAGTTCTTTCCATGGGTTTTGTCCGAATGCCTTACTGTTTTTGTTTCATGTTTATTGCCTTATGTCAACTTGTGGATGTGTCTCATACTGTTATTGTCGAGCTCACATGTTTGGGTGTAACTTCTGTTTAGGTAGAATATGATCCCAGACTTATAAGCTTCCGACAACTTTTGGAGGTCTTCTGGTCTAGTCATGACGCAAGGCAGGTGTTTGGCCAGGGTCCTGACGTCGGTAATCAGTACAGGTAGGGTGAATTTTGTGCCCTACTACGTATTCGATAAGAAACGCACTCCTTATGATGAAAACTCTTACTCAGTGAATTATGCTGTCTACAGATCGATCATCTTTACTAACAGTACTAGCGAGTCCAGATTGGCAGCAGCTTCCAAAGAAAGGGAGCAGGCTAAATCAAAGAGCAGTATAGTGACTACCCAGATTTTACCCCTGGGGACTTTTTATCCTGCTGAGCCTGAGCATCAGGTATTAGGCTGATACACCATCTACTAATACGAACTTTATACTTTGTTTCCTAAGTATTAAGGGGAATTCTTTCGAGTTTCGATATCTAAAATCTATAAGAGAAGTATTTGAGTAATTGATTTGCTACTTCTTCTTGCTAGAGTTCATCTGTGATGACAATGTGTTTGCTGTAAGTTACTGATGACTATCTTTCAATTCCACAGAAATTCGAGCTCAAAAGAAGCCCTTTTCTTCTTCACTTGATTGGCAACTTACCTGAAGAGGAACTGGAAAAATCAAGCTTTGCAGCAAAAATGAATAGCTATGCAGCAAAACTTTGCCCTCCAAGGACTCAGAGGCAAATCGATGCAAAGATTAACGATATTATTAGGAGAGGTTGGCCTGTTTTGAAGGATGCTTAGAGATGGCAATGAAGGCAAAGTGCAGAGTTTTGATCCTCAGGAAGGCCTAACGGAATGCTGCAAATCAATCATCAGTCTCTTTACGAGATGTATTCCAGATGTTCAAACAGTGCGAGTGTTGATATCTTAAAATCTTTTCGTGGAATGCGCCTGTGAGGAGGTTTTGCCTCGAATCTGTTCTAGACAGAGCTTCCTTGTGAATATATACGCTCTTTGTAAAATGACAGCAGTACTACATTCTTTGAATCTTTTCCTGCTGACTTGAATTCATCTGATTCTTGTAGTGTTCTACATCTAAAGACACAATTATTGTTCTCAAGGCTCATTATACGGAGTAGTAACTTTTTGGGTCTCCACATTAGCTACATCGTCGAGCTAATTTAACGAGTTGATTCAATTTACGACGTTAAATGATATCCTTTCAACCAAGTCAGAATTCATACCGTGCCACAATGACACCACGAGACATTCCAAAGGTCAAAATTCCTACTATCAACTCGATTATGAAGTGTTTTACTAAATCGATATAACAAGAAAAGGGCCTTAAACTTTCCTATTGAGTTTTACCCGAGACATTTTTCGTAACATATAACGGTAACAAGTCAACAACACAATCGAGATTCTCGCCCAACTACGATAATTGGGCAACCTTATCGATCCAGATCTTGTATAGGTCACATTCATAATGGAGGCCCAAAGTTCACAAGTGCGCATGATTTAATAAAGTCGCCGCACTCAAAAATATTCTCACTTTCTCTACACACCATTAAAAACAACTCAACACACTGGAGAAAATCGTAGAGTCAGATAAGAAGCGTAAGAAAGAAGCTTCGACAGAAAAACACCACCACCACAGCCGCAAAGACCACCACCACGACCGCCACCGCAAAAAGTCAAAGATGGCGACCAAAGACCAAGTTAGGGGGTCGCATATTCTGATCAAACACCAAGGTTCCCGCCGCAAAGCTTCATGGAAAGATCCAGAAGGCCGCGTCATCATGAACACCACCAAAGATTCCGCCGTCGCTCAGCTTAAGTCTATCCGCGACGATATTCTCGCCGGAAACTCCAAGTTCGCCGACGTCGCCACTCGCATCTCCTATTGTAGCTCCGCCAAGCGCGGCGGCGATCTAGGTTTCTACCTCTCTCTTTACTTAATTAATTGTATTTGTACTGTTATGATTATGTTCGTTATTGCGATTTCGTCATGTTTACGCTTTTATTTGATGATCTGCTGTTTATTGGAGTAATAAGTTGCTAATTTAGGTTTTTTCCGATTTTGATAAACCCTAGATAATTATTGAATCTGATTTGAATTTTGGAATTTTGATTTTTGTTGTTTGAGTTTGTTTACTCTGTTGATTGTGAGGATTTCAGTGTGAAATTTCTGCTAATTTTGGAAATTATTGTGGAGTTGAATGTGAAATTTGATTTCTTTTGGAGGTTTATTCTGTGTTCGGCTGCAATGTTGATGTTCGAAATCGTAGGAATTCGCTGATGAAATCGTAGTAATTTGTGGATTTTTAGCTATGATGTTCGAATTCGTAGGATGAAAAGGAGTGTTAAGGAAGACCTTTTCGTAATGACATGATTTCGAAAGAATGTGTTAATGGTGGAAGTGTGGAACAGTCCCTTGTAGTGCGCGGTGATTGTGTATTGGAAGATAATGGATCTTTAAATTGTTGCTGATTTTCTGATTCTGTAGTTTGTATTGAGGAGCTAGGAGTAGGATCTGGCAACAGAGGTTTTATTCAGTTTGGAAAGCCGCTTGCCATTGTGTTTTCTGGAGTTCTTATGGAGTGATCCTTAATAATTGGTCTGTGAATGAACGAGTGAACGTTAAATTATAGGCAAAGGATATTCCTATGAATGGGAGTATGTATCTGTGAGGTTAATAATTGAAGGAGTGGACTGTTGATCACTAATTTAGCCTTAACTCGGGAAATTGTATCTCCCACATCAGTTGTGAAAGGTACAAGGAGTTGTTGTGGAATTTGTTCCTTTTTGGAGGTTAGAGTGTTCAAGGAAAGCTCCGATTTTTAGTTAGGTAACCAAGGTGGTGTGAGGTAACGTGTGCTGCTCAAACAGATTTTGGGTTATCGTTACTGTTTTCGCTCTTTGTATGCTCTAAGCTGCCGAAGTTTATAGGCCACTGCCTCTTCACCCATGACATGATGCATTGGTATCGAATTCGTTACTAAATAGATGAATCTAAATCCACGTCTATTCTTTCAATTTTTTGTCTTGGTTAGTTAATGTTCTGTCATGAAGTTGCGGAAATGTGTATGAAATGACTTGCTTGATCTCAAGCACATCATTGCATCGTTCTCCTTTGAGATTTGAAGCCCTCAGCAGTAGTATTTGATACGGGCTTTGGAACCCTGTTCCTGTCCCCATCTATTGTTTGACATCTGAATAGAACCGTGTCCTGCCCTGCAATATTTTTACAATATGCTTGTAGAGGATGATATGCTTACTTTACAATATTTTTATCGTTTCAAATTCAGTACTTTGGATGTTGTTTCTGTGACCAAATTGGTTTTCCAGTGCAGAACCTGGATAGCTGTTCTTTAATGATTCGTATGGGATCACTTAATGTGCTTGTTGCGGTTAGCTTTACTGATCTTATATTAACTCGATGTGCTCTCCTGCAGGACCATTCGGCAGAGGGCAAATGCAGAAGCCTTTTGAAGAAGCAACATATGCTCTAAATGTCGGTGAGATAAGTGACATTGTTGATACTGACAGTGGAGTTCACATCATCCTGAGGACAGCCTGACTTCCAAGTGCAACATATGTCCACAAACTCGAGCATTTATATAACTAGCCCAGGGAATCTTTTGAGATAATACTCCCCACGCATTCTGATTGTGTTCAACTAATATGTCTCGAGATATTTGAGAAGGCATGCTGCGATATTTACTTGCCTTTGAACTGATAGCATAAAATTTCATGGATATCTTGGCTTTTGTATCAGATATATTTTACGCTCCCATGGATTCGTTTATCTGGATAAGATGTTGGATCAAAGTTTTTGAAGTTCATTGTCTCATTTTGGTGCCCATGGAAAGATGTGTCTTCTGTTCTTGTTTTTCCTGTTAAATTTATAACCCAGAATTCCGTCTGTGTCGTTGAACGATTGATTGTCAAATGTTTCCTACTGTGGTTTTGGCCGAATTTGCGGGCGTAGTCCAACTGCTCTAACATAGGTCTCTCTGGCTATTCGTATAGCACAACTCTACTTTGAAGGTTACTTTTCAATACCTTTTCCTTAGGCTATCAAAGTGACCAATGTCATAGCCCACAGTCACACCATTGCGATTTGTTTGTATGAGGTTAAAAAATGGAGAAATCGTCTCACTCTCACCTGAGGTTAGACGTCTAATTTCTCCACTTCATGGTCTCAAATCAGACTCGTATGGCAGTCGTTCGAGTTCTACGTGTTATGACCATGACTGAGGAGAAGAAATGGCGACAGTAGACCGATCTGTCACACCAAATTTGAGCCTATGTCTTGCGCATCTAGCACTCTATTTTTGGTCTTTCCTTCAGTTTTTCAGGAAAAAAAAAAAAAAAAACCTAACCATTAAGCGCGAATAATGTAAACTTCCCGTCCCGTCAAAAAAATGTAAACTTGCCGGAACTGTCGAGATGTCGTATGAAAGTAACAATACCCTTCTATTTATCCTCTGTAGTAACCCACATTTCCACTGGCAAGTCGCAACACTGCATTTTGAGCGACATGTTGGTAGGTTTTGTTTCTATACATCATTATCAAAAACGAGGAGTTCACTGTGCAATTTGATTTTTTTTTACGAGGGATTTTAGTTTATCTTAAACTTTACTTTTAACAAAAAATTGCGTAAGCTTCAATTATATTCTGATATCAGTATGTAATGTGATAAAAAAAAAAAAAAAAAAAAAAAAAGTATGCCAAAAAGTATGAAATTAGAGGAGTATAATATACCCCGTCATTGCCGTCAATAACATGAAACGCATAAGCCACGGCGCAGCAGATAGCCAGCAATATTTTGGCGTGAATCAACATTAATTTGCTAAAAGTTTAGGAAATCTGTGAAATGTGAAAATTTCTGGAGAACCTGTGAGCTATGAAGCCTGTGGATTGTATTCTCAAAAGACGAAAAAAATTTAGTACCACCTGATGCATTCAACATTTATCCTTTGAATCACTACTGATCTTTAATCTCTTACTCCTGTCATTTTCTGGAAAGTTACCAGCTCTCAGATCTAGCATTGAACCATGCTCGAAGGGGCAGGTTGAGCCGTACCTACACCCCTTCGCGCTATTGTAAAACTTGCATGGTTTCGGTATCTTTCTCGTGTGTCCTTGTCCGGACACTGCAGACACTGCCGTCAGTTCTGGTAGACTTGCCTGGTACATGGGTGTAAACTGTTCCTGAGTTTCATCCTCTCTCGCACCGTGTAACCTGATGAGGCTCTTATAGTAGTTCACATTCTTGACAGCAGGATTCCTGATGGACGATTGAGGAGGCACTGGAAATCTATCTGGTTGAGGGGCTGAATATTGCGATGAACCCATCGGCATATGCGATGAAACCCCATTGGGTCTGTGACCTGCGTATAAGTCTTCTGGCTTCGGAGAAAAATTCCTGCTTGTGCCCAAGGATGGTTGAGAAGATTGTAGGTCCGAGTTTCGCGTATTCTGCAGTGATATTCTATCAGGTCTGCTGAATAAATCTGATGGAGAGGCATTAGACCCCATGTTCGGAGAACTTAAAGGAGGCACAATGCTTCTAGATGGCTCCAATCCATTGGCTGCTGTTTTTTCTGCATTGCTTCTGTGCTGTATGGGGCCACACAAGGTCGATGGAACTGCCATATTAGAACCCAAACTTGACGAGGCATTTGGTGTGAACCTGCGATCCCCAAACATAGACAAAGCTGTGTGATGGTCCAGGGATGACAAGGGAAGTGACTGATTTGGCGACTCTGTATCTGAATGCAGCCTCAGGTTCGCGGTGAATGGTTTTAAGTTTTCATTACCTCGTTGTGAAGATGTGACGGTACTATGTCGTGAAGGTTCTGAACTGGGCCAGGATGTTGTTGGACCATGGAAAGGCTGAGATGTGAATGCAGCAGGACCTTGTTTTGGCTGGTACATCTTGTGCATGTTGGAGTTCTCAACCATCGGCTTCTGGGAGATGGAGAGATGGCGATCTGTCAAGGACAAAGGTACTGAAACTGCTTCATGCTTCGGCTCATGAATGGGGGTCACTGGTTTTGTTGAAGAAGAACCAGAAACACTTAACAAGGCCTCTATCATTTTTGGTTCATTTAAGATTTTGATGAGCAGATCAGTGTCAACCATGCTGCCCTTTTCGTTGCTTTTCATACTTGCAGTGATGGCAGCTGAAGCTGCGGCAAAAATGTCAGCATCAAAACCAGCAGCTAGTCCTTGTAATTTCCCATTAGCGGCTGCCTTTGACTCAACAGGTACATTACATGGAACAGCACTCGATGCCTCCATACTCTGGTTCAGGACACCTGAATTGGAGCATGATGTTGACTCCATAGGCATTCCATCTTCATCTTCAACGGGAGTCAATGGAATAATAGGGGTTTGATTATCATCAAAGACGCAAATTTCCACCTCCGGCAAAATTGATGGGCTAGATGCAACATAAAAGAAAGCTCAAATACCGAGTGATATGTATCAGGAATCAATAAAACCAAACTAGATAAAATAAGAAGAGGCACTGGAATAATAACATGGGAGTTTCAAATATTACAGCATTTTTACAAATATGTAAACATATAGTTAGGCGATTTCACAGCAAATAGAAGAAAAACCATGCTAATAAGGCAATGAATAAGGCACTAGAACAGATTTTCGGCAGATAGGTGCTATACCTTGGAGGAATGGCAGAAGCGCGGGGATACAAAGCTTCCAGCACTCTCATTTCCCTGTAATTTTGGGTCCCCTTCTCTTCGCTTTCTTCACCAGCCACCACATGCCATTCACTATCCAGCATAAACTGTTTATACAAGAAAATTGAATTCAGTATCAAATATATTAACCTTCGTCATATTTGTATACAGACTCGACGTCTTTTTGACAAACAAGTTCAAATACATGGGATCCACCACTTGCCACTAGTCACACATAGTCCAGCTAACGATCCTACAAGTAATGACCCTTTCAGGCATAGATCACCATACCTTGGGTGGACGTTTCCATCTAATCTGTGGAATACAAATTTGATTTGGTGTGTATGAATCTCCATTGCCTCCAAATCCAGGGGGTAAGTCGTCAACCCCTATTCCATTAGAGTGCAAGGACTCCTTTTTTTTAAGGTGATCTTGAGCTTTACTGCCAACTTGTGAGGGGCAATCCTCGGATAAGAACAGTTTTACCTATTACAAGAAGATTATACATGGGATGAGAATCCAAAGTGTTGAGTATAAAACATTTCAAGTGCAACAAAGAGAGTTACTGCATTTAGGTGAAATTGATAGGAATTCAACAAACTTCAGAATTCAGATGGCTATAGATTCTAAGGTGAAATTTCCCCCCCTTGTATACAATGCAGCTAAAGTGCAATGAGAGCATCCCTAAATCTAGATTGCTGTAGCATGCCACAGCAAAATCTTTGTGAGTCTTCCACAGCAGCATTTCATCCTCAAAAGCCAATTACATCAGAAGTCACCCAGCACCAATATCTATTTCAGAACCAATTATCTCTTGAGAACCAAAACACAACTTCGAAGAACCAACCATGAAGAAATCTACAGGTTGCCTTCCACTCAGAAAACCAGAATATATATAGGGGAATCTCTTATCTTTACTTCAAAAAGAAAAAAGGGGAAGGGGTGTACCAGTCACACTCATTGGTCAAGATATTTCATGATTAGCCCGACATCAAAAACAACCTTAGGAACCTCAAATTAGAGGAAGTGTAAGAAGACCCAACGCAGGAAAAGAGCATTACAATCTGCTACTCCCTCCAAAGCAACACTACAACAGAAAGACTAAGAAAGAAATTAACAACTCCAAAATGGTCTGAGTACAAGCTCATCCAGTCAAACATTTTAATTGCACTGCCTTTAACTCTGTCATAGTTTTCAGTGTCAAGTAAAACTAAGCTAGCAAACAACAACATACTAAATCAGCCAATATTGCTTTCTATCAGAAGTAAATTTTGGAACCTCGTTTCAAACTAGGTATACGAAGCTTATTGAATTAAATCAAACAAAATGGAATAACGGACACCATAAAACCTCCTGTACTGTGAGGAAACCAAATTTACAGAGCCAAATTGCTTGTGTAAAAAACTCCCAAGTTTCCAGGAATAACACAAGATAGCAAACACAATAGCAAAACAAAGCCTTGGTTTCAAAATCATTCAAGGTTGGCTAGCATGCACATTGCACAAACCTAATGAGCCACCATCAAGAACCCTTTCTAGGAGTGATTGCGTAATCACTTCAAAATAAAAAAAGACCAACCAGCCATACTCACAGAAGCAGAGCAATACCAAAATCATAGAGGAAGCTCTTTTAGCATATCACTTCTTCAAAAGATAGCTCAAACCATTTCAGACATTCAACTCACATTCAAATTCTCTAGTTTTGATGGGGGTCACTACTTGTATGCACATATAGCATCTATGATAACTAACCAAGTCACCATTGAGTAGCGTATCTCTATTCATTTGCCTTAACTCCAAAATAAAGTTTACTTTCAACATTTTCTTATATTCAAACCCAACCGGCTATTAAGAGCCCCTCTACAAAGGCAAAAGTAACCACCAGCGTAAACCTTCACTCTGCCTGTTTCATCTGACTTAAACTCTTGAAAACCTTATAACTAGATTCATGCACAAAACGACTTAAATTGCCGATCATGACATTAGACTCTGTTCAACCAAAGTATTAGAAGCATGTAGAGCCAAGGCAACACTTTCCAATGGACCCACTACATACTTAAGATACAAGTATTTCCTTTCAGTGAGTAATCTCGAAATCAGTTCACTTATTCACCAAAGCTAATAAATTCAAGAACATCAAAACTGCTAATCAATCTCCTTTACTTGTCTGTGATTGTTTACAGTAAAAGATCAGCAAACATTGTTTTAGATACATTCAATGGAGAGCACAATTTTGGAGATTTTCCACATGTTTTCCAGGAGTAGGCAATAGAGACATAGTTCTACATGAGAAGGAAGCAACGATAAGCAATTTTCTCATAAATCCAATATTTCCTTCTGATGTAGTCTTGAGTGAGTATTTGAATATAAATAGCTTATTTGTTATTAACTATCATACTACTTCAAACAAAAACTATCCCACCATGCCTGGAAAGCCCATGCATATGGTGAGGTAAGGAGGCTTTGATGTATGCAACCTCATCCCCAAAAAAAAAAAAAAAACCCTCCACATTGTCCATGATGAAAACTGTGTCAAGATATCAATCAACCAAGTGCTACTTTGTACAAACCAATCACTAGCTCACATTCAGAATTTTTCTGGTGACAAATACTCCTCAAGAAAGATGTAACCACATTTCGAATTTCTGGTCAAGAGCAAAGTAGCACAACTGTCTGTGCTTCTTATTTTGTGAAGTAGCAGTCACTCCGTGGATTCTCGAAGCAATTTTCATTTTGGGTCATCCGTGCGCAGCCTCTCTATGTTTCAATAGGGGTAAGGCTTGCGTG
>JBBYHQ010002413.1:0-11710 GCA_038382645.1 Spergularia azorica | reverse complement strand
GTTGGAAGTCAACATTAGGTATTTAGGTGTAGTCTAACAAAAAAATTGATTTTATTAGGTGTGGCTTGGCAAAATATATTTTATTAGGTGTGGTCTGACAAAAATCTTGTTTTATTAGGTGTGGTCTGACAAAAATCTTGTTTTATTAGGTGTGGTCTGACAAAAAACCCTTATTAATATCACGGAAAAGAAAAGGCATGCAGATAAAAAATGCAAAACAAAAACAAAAATAGATCAAAAATGAAAAACAAAAACAAAAACAAAAACAAATCAATAAATAAATAAATAATTCGATGGTAAATAATATATAATAATAACGCCCAGTAATTAGAGTTACAGTACATAGCGTACTAAACATATTACATTATTATAGTAATATAGTAATAGTAATTTAATAAATAAACCACCCATCCGATTATCCTATTAGAGTAATCGAATCATACTGCTCTACTAGCTCAGCTGCTGGTTTATAAATGATCATCAGGTCTATGATTACAATAGCGCATCCATAGAATAAAAGCAATCATCCCCAACATTAAAGCGATTAAAAACCCAAGAATTGCCATAGCCGCAATATATCCACTTGGCACTTTCATTGTTTTTTTTTTCACTTCTAATTATTGAATGCAAATCTCGATATTAAAAAAAATGCACAATGTATAATAAGTTGATAAGAAAATGAGGTCGAATAATCCTCTATTTATACTGTACTACCACTCTACTCATGTGCATTTGTTACTTAACTTAGTGACCATATATAAAAAAAAAAGTTTATTCATATTTTTCTTACCATAATATAATGAGTAATTAACAAGCTATATATATATATATATATATAATCAAAGATTTTCTTTCTCAAATACTTTATTTTCACGTGCAGTAAGGATCTTTATATTTTTGGATACCTCATATGCATATATATTTACTTTGCCTTGATAAAAAAATGACGCAGAATAATTTCCTTCGTAAAAGTATGAATAGGTTTTATTTGAGGTTCTTTAAATCTGATGTGTGCTATTTATGAAATGGTACATATATACTGTAATATATAAATTGATTTATAGATTATATGTTTCATTTTCATTTTATTTGTACCCAAAAAAATGGTCATGCGTTCAGACCTACTAAGTAGTGGTTTACATTTTTAGTTATTGAGGATTTTTCACTAGCAATTGTTTCACAGTACAATACATTTTCCAAACATATACTTGTTCATCGAATCATCACCGAGTCACTAGCATTAAATACTTCTCAAACAATCGAACCAAACGTTGACCATCTAAGTAAAAATGACTTAATTCCTACCCGGCCCCTTTTATTTAATTTAAGTTGTAATTAATCCACATAAATATACAATTTAATTTAAGGTCCTTAACAAGTTCCGTAAAGTACTATAATAGCCTTTATCTCAACCATACATAATGTTAGAAATTAATCTATACCGTTCATTATTTTTAATTAGATATATTTTATAAATTATTGGTTAATTGCATTTCTTTAGATTTCCATGCTTACGTATACATGTTAAAAACTAACGGATCAAGATCCTCTTGAGTTATTTTGCTTAGAGTTCTCTAGAGTTTACTTGAAATAGAAAAATAAATTTATGAATGTTTTTTTTTTAAATAAGGAAAAACATTACATGGTAGAGTGATGTTTCAATTTCAAGTAAACTCCAGGGACCTCCAGGAAAAATAACTCCAGAGGATCCGTATCTAATATAATTTGATAGTTATTGGTACTTTTAAAAAAATTAATTAAGTTTTTTAAAAATGTTTTATTATGTTGTTTTGCGATACTTGTCGAGCACCCTAAAATTCCTCTAAACATACACAATCAAAAAATGTTGATCAGCCTAGCTAGCACGAAGAACTGAAAATAAGCGGCCTGGTAAATTTTGGGTACGAATTTATGGGTTTAATTTGGTCGAATTTTGGGCGATATTGTGTAGTTTTCTTAGTTGGACCAAGTTATTGCTCACCATGCTCACATTAATATTATTATTTCTGTTCTTCTAGAGAGAGAAAATCCCAAAATTAGGTCTACTGTTAAAAAAATCGATTAAAACAACAAAATTTCTGTAAAAATTGGGTGATTCTTCCTGTTGATTTTGGGATTAGGGGACTGAACAGCTCTAACAAACAGAAGGATATCAAAAGATTTATGGATAGGAACAATGTTGGGCTGTTGAGTCTCTTAGAAACCAAGGTGAAACCTGGAGCTGTTTCTAAGGTTCACCTTGGCTTAGGAAATGGTTGGGCAATTACCACAAACAATAGTTGCCATAGTGGTGGGAGGATATGGGTGCTCTGGGACCCAAACAGATACAATGTAAACATTGAGCATATGGAAAGTCAGTTGATTCACATGAAGATTGAAGATGTGAGCATCAAGAGCAGTTTTATGGCTACTTTCATCTATGGTTCAAATGACCATAATGAGAGGAATGAACCTTGGGCAGTAATGGGGGACTTTAATAATGTCTTACATCAAGATGAAAGGGTTGGATCCAAAGTTCAGCATTCTGAGATTGTAGGGTTTCAAGACTGCACCATTAGATGTGGAATTCATGATATGAAGGCAGGGGGCAGCTTCTTCACCTGGAATAACAAACAATTGGGGGATAAAAGAGTCTACAGCAAGATAGACAGAATTCTGATTAATGCAAATTGGATTCAAGCCTATCCCGATAGCTATGCCTATTTTCACCCTGAGGGCTTGTTTGATCAATGTCCTTGTATTATAACACTGTCCAAAGAAAGGAAAATCAGGAAACCATCTTTTAAATACTACAATATGTGGAATCAAGCTCCAAGGTTTGCTGAAATTGTGAGAAATACATGGGACTCAGAGATTCAGGGATGTCATGTGTATAAGGTGGGTTAAAAAGTTGAAGAAGCTTAAGCTGCCATTGAAAGCTCTGAACACAGAAATGTTCTCTAATGTGGAAAAGGCTGCAGGCAAGGCAGAAGATGAGTTAAAACAAATACAAGAGTTGCTACATTTGGATCCTACAAATTTAGAGCTCAGAAACAAAGAAAATTATGCTACTCAGCATTTCAAATTCCTTCACAAGGCTCACTACAGTTTCCTGAAGCAAAAAAAGCAAAATTGCTTGGCTAGCAGAGGGGGATGAGAATACTGCTTTTTTCCACAGCACAATTAAGGCTAGGAGAGTCAGAAACTCAGTACACCAGATCAAAGATATGCATGGTAAGGTGGAAGATGATGATGAAGGAATACAGAGAGCTTTTCTGAACTTTTATACAGATCTTCTAGGAAATTCTGCACAATGCTCCAAGGTACATGTTTCAACAGTTAGGAAGGGATTAATTGTTGATGATGATATGGCTAGAGAATTGCTGAAGGTAGTTGATAAGAAGGAAATAAAAGAAGCCATTTTCTCTATTCATAATAATAAGAGTCCTGGCTCTGATGGGTTTACAAGTAAATTCTTCAAGGATAGTTGGGATATTGTAGGTACAGAGATCAGTGATGCTATTCTAGACTTCTTTGAAACTGGAAAGCTTCTCAAACAAGTGAACTGCACTACTCTGACTCTAGTTCCAAAGGTCAAGCAACCACAATCACTTCTTGAGTTCAGACCCATAGCCTGCTGCAATACTATTTATAAGGCTATATCTAAGATAATCTGTGGGAAATTGAGCTGTATTCTTCCAAGAATAGTGAGTAAGAATCAGGGTGCTTTCATTAAAAATAGGGACATATTTGATAATATTATGATTTGTCAAGAGCTGGTTAGAAAATACAAGAGAAAAGGAGTCTCTCCTAGATGCATGATCAAAATTGATCTAAGGAAAGCTTATGACTCTGTTGAGTGGAGTTTTATCAGAGAAATGATGTCTGCTCTAAACTTCCCACAGAGATTCATAGAGCTTGTGATGATTTGTGTTGAAACTCCCACTTACTCAATTAACCTTAATGGAGGTTGTTTTGGTTTTTTCCTAGGCAAAAGAGGCCTTAGGCAGGGGGATCCTTTATCCCCTCTACTCTTTACATTATGTATGGAGTATCTGAGCCGCATTTTGGGGGTGGTTGCTGATAGAAAAGACTTCAAGTTTCATCCCATGTGTCATAAATTGAAGCTCAATCATCTATGCTTTGCTGATGATCTACTTCTTTTCTGCAAAGGGGATTTTAATTCTGTGGCATTGATGCTTAGAGGTTTCATGACATTCTCAAAGGCTTCAGGTCTTTGTTCAAGTCCAGCCAAGTCAGACATCTATTTTGCTGGTGTGGGTGGCAATGTCATCAAGGAGATCTTGGAATTTTCTGGCTTCAACAGGAGGGACTTGCTTTTCAAATACTTGGGTGTGCCTATCACTGCTGGCAGGCTATCCATAATGGATTGTAATGTCTTAGCTGGAAAGATTGTGAACAGAATTACAGCCATTGGGACTAAAAAGCTATCTTATGCAGGCAGGGTGACACTGGTGAAGGCTGTCCTGATTCATCTTCATGAATATTGGGCAAGAATTTTCTTGCTCCCAAAAATGGTCCTGAAGAAAATTGCTGCTATTTGTAGAAATTTTCTATGGGATGGGTCTGAAATCATGCTAAGAACTCCATTAATTTCCTGGGATCACATCTGCAGACCTGTGGAATGTGGAGGGCTAGGCATTAGAGACATCTTCACCTGGAATTTCGCTTGCATTGGGAAGTATGTTTATTGGATTTTTGCTGAAGCTGATTCTCTTTGGGTTAAGTGGGTGAATGAGTATTATCTGAAGGGTTGTGATTGAGGGAGTTATAACCCACATGATGATGCTAGTTGGAGTTGTAAAAAAATTTGCTCAACCAAGAATAGATTGTTGAATGCTTTTAGCAATGGGAAATGGATGGGCAAAGATGCAGAATACAGAGTGGCAGAAGGTTTCAAGTGGCTCAGCCCTGATTTTCCTAAAGTCATTTGGGGAAAATTCATCTGGTCAAGATATAATATCCCTAAAACTGCTTTCATCAGCTGGATGGACATGCACAGCAGGCTGCAATTGAAGGATAAACTCCTGAAAATTGGAGTATGTACGAATGATATATGCTTCCTGTGTTAGATTGAAGCTGAAACTCATGAGCATTTACTGTTTAGGTGTGTTTACAGTAAGAAATGCTTGGATTTGCTGAGACTGAGATGTCAAATAGATTTCCCTGATAAGGAGATCTTGGTTTGGTGCTGTAAGAAGAAATTGGGGTCAAAGATTAGGAATCAAGTAGCAGGCTCGATAATTTGCTATCTGGTTTAAAATATCTGGAGGATAAAGGAACAAGTGCAGAATTGAGGGCTGCTTGGAAATTCCGGAACTTGTAGTGAAACAAATTGTGAAGCAGTTCCAGGATCAAAAAGAAAATTGAGAATATTAACAGCAAGGACAAGAACTGGCTGAGTGAGAGGAATTTAGTTTAGAACAGGGTTTTGTTTTTTTGGGGGAGTAGATTTTGTTCTACTCTCAGCTGGTCATAATGTTGTTCTGTACTAGCTTGATCAGTACTATACTCTTTCATTGATTTATGAAAATTCTTACATTCTTTCCAAAAAAAAAAAAAAAAAAAAAAAAGTTATTGCTCACCATATGTATGCTACCCCGCCCGGCCGGTATCAGCTATTGTCGATTGGACAGTGTCTATGAGTCTATGACACATAATTATATTATATGGAGTATACTGTATATATCATCTGATACATCGACAACAGGAAATTTTTGTTTACGTCTAACTACAATCACCTCACGACTCATTAGTGTACCTATTATTTGTACAACTTTGGGCTTGTTTAGATACAGTCATAATGCCATATAGCGTAATTGTTAGTTTGTTACCGCACTTTTGAGTAATGGGGCACATGATAAGAACTAATATCCTTCCATCCTTATTAAAGTCGTGATTTTCTCAATTAGTCAATGAGAAGTAATAGGGTTGTTTTATGGGACAACATATTGTGGATGAAGTTCGAGGGAATTTAGGAAAGTATTTACTACCTTGTACGAGACTATATATAGACGAGTCGTAGACATAATTTTATCGTCTCTCATACTTGTGTAGAATAGTATTCTTCGTGATCGTGGTCTCTAACAAAGTCGTAGAGGGATGGCACCCATTCATCCGAGGATTCAGAAGATGAGCCAGGCGGAATTAGACGAAATACAGGAGTGGTTCGATATGATGGATGATATACCCGTTGGGATGTGGGGGGCGTATTGTGCAGCCGAAGGCATAATGTTGTCGGATGAGGAAGACGATAGGCCAGCTCCAGTTGAGGTTGTTGAGGGGAAGAAGGAGGAATGGGCCCAATGGCGTCCGAGTGAAGAGCTATTATTAAAGCTACTCCGATTAGGAGATTACGAGGTTGGGAAGAGGGTCAGGGTTATGAAGCATGGGAGCATGAGGGGGTTGGAAGGAAGCGTGACCGAGGTTTTGGAAGATGGGATGGTAGTGGTGGTAGAGCTTGATAGTCAGGGTGAAGTTACTTTCAATGTGCGTGATCTCATTGGGGTTGTGGAATGCGATCCTCCTATAACAATTTACAGTTTCGACAAGGAGGGATTCGATCGATTCAACGCAGAGGTGAAGAAGGATGTAGAGCAGCAAGAAGCAGCAGATTTGGCGAAGGAGTGCTCAAGGCAGCTCAACCAGACGGTAATTCATGATGATTGATTTGGCTTTGTTCTTCGTTCTTCTTGTATGTATTGCTTGATTTTGATCTCTTACAAACAATGTTTATGTAATAATCTTACTTTTCTATTGTGTTTTCGTTTTCTTAGGCTATTCCCGGTAATGCTAGCTCCAACATTGTGATGGGGCACAGCCATTAAGGGAGATATGAGAGTGAAAGATGAGATTTTCCTCACGTTTCTCCGCTAATGTTGTGCCCTAACACTAGAAGAACCCGACTATTTCGGACTCCGGAGCATGCACTGTACTACTACACCGGTCGCCAGTTAAGTGCTATGAAAGCAATGGGGAGCAACAGCTCGGTCAGTTACATTACTATCACCACTAATCGAAACAAGCTTCTTCAAAATCAGGAACCCCTTTGATTTAATCGATCAGTCGTCATACCATTAAAGGTCTAGACTTGTCTGCCTCCTGAACCAAAATCCCCTGTTTTGATGAATAGTACTTCCGTTTGTTGCTCTCATATCGGAAGCAACAAACGGAAGTACTCTTCGATTAACAATACATTCATACACCAGAGATCTTAAAAGCTCCTGCCCGCAGTCTACCACCCAATGAACCACAAATTAAACAACGAAAAACCAGCATGCGATCTCCTAACCTCTGAGTTAATCCAATAATCTCTGCAAAATCTAGCCAAAAGCAAAATAACAAACCAACAAACCCCATTAACTTGCAAAGAACAATGTACGATTACATAAGTAACTGATTCGACAGAACATCGATCAATCAAAGATGTCAGCATTTGAGTCAATACTTCTCAAATCCACTTCTGGCTGTTCCACAGAGGATGATCAATAAAACACCAACACAATAGAAAAATAAGTTCCAATACTACAAAAGTTCTGCTTCAAAAAAAAAAGACTACAAAAGTTCAACACAAACTACAGCTGATGAATGCCTCTAAATCAGCTTTATAGGGCATGAAAATAAAATTCTCGTCACAGAATTCCATGATCTCTTCATCTGGGACGCAATGTTGCATAACCTGGTGGGTGTATAGATTTTTTCTCGCATGTCTCGTCAGTTTATCAGCCATGGCATTGTTGTCTCAACTGATGAACTCCAAAATGGATCCGGCAAGCTCATGCAACAAGTCCCTGCAAAGGCCATAGAAATAAGAGAGTTTATCTTTTGGTTGCTTGCTATCATTCACTCCAAGTACCACTAATAAACAATCTGAGAGGATCTGCAAGTCATCTATTCCGGCGAATAATAGCTTCAGCTTCTGCTGTTGTCGCGTACAGATCAGGAATAATGCAAGAGCTTATCCCAGCAATCCACTTACCCTCCCTGTCTAACAAACAGCAGGCTAAACCAGCAACGGCAGTCGTGTGATCAAAGGAAGCATCATTGAACATTATATTACTAGCAAAACGGAGGTGATAGGGGGCACTAGGCGAGGCTAAGGCCAAGGAGGAGAGGCTCTGTTGAAAAACAGAGGAAAATTCAGAAGAATTTTTTTTTTTTACGGAGATGTTTGCAGTAGCTATAGTCGGGATATTGGTTGATTCAAAAATCCAAGAGTTGATCAAAAAGCGAAATCATAACTGGTATCTTCACTTACATAACATCAAAAAATTGAAAAATCATGCACCTATATAAACACCCCCCACTCCCCAAATCACACTACTACTTTGTCTTAGTTCTCTACGTATCAAACAACTACTAAATTGTTGCAACTCTTGCAAGAGACAGGAATAAGGATTCAAATTAGAACAGGATTCTCAACAAATAAGGAACTTACAAGATGAAGTACACATTAGGAAAAGACAATTAGAATATACCTGATCACCCAAGTTAGCAAAACTTAGTCCTGCTGCGTTTCGTGATGATCTGCTTCTTTAATCTGACGACCACCAGGAATCGAAACAAGGCTTGCCTTAAAGAAACAAGCTTCTTCAAAATCAGGAATCCCTTTTATTTCCTCAGTCCTACCAAAGGTTTTGGATCTAACGTCACACCAAAAAAGTCTAGACTTATCTTCCTCCTGAACCAAAATCTCATGTTTTGATCCTTTCTGAAAACCAAAAGCACCATAGAAGCAGAAGCAGGAACGCCAAGAATCACCTAAATTTGAAATTTCAAACAACTTAACCCAAGAATCCTTTACTCCATACTCTTTCATGATCCAAACAACTAGAGATAGATTAGTATCTGTGAATAAACACAAACACCCATGAATAACACCTAGATTTCGCACTTGAACCACCTTATCTTTTTCTTCATTGACGAAATCGGACATGCGATCAGTAAGTAAATCCATCAAAGGCACGTCATCCACCCATGATTCAGACCGCACGTTAAAGCAAAAAATGCGATACATTTGTGAACCCGAAAACACCCAGTGTAGTAAATGACTCTTCATAAGCACACCATTTTGATTTATCATCAACGCATCAGTAAACTGACCTATAGAATTCACGGATTCCCAAGTATCCTTCTTCAAACTATACACCATAACCTCCCTAATCACCTCCCTGCCACGGTAGTCATATAGGCTAACTGTTTCCACAATCCTAACAACTTTGTAATCATGGTTTGTGTCATCAAAACCAAACCCATAACTTACCTGAAAGTCAGATTCCGTGAAAGGTATGCATAGGTCAGGGATGTCCCTGTACATGCCAGTAGATGGGTTGATCATCACAGGCTTATGAATCCACGCGCATGTACATTTTTATAACTACACAAAGCAAGCCATTGTATGAGCCGACAATGGAGACAGTACTACTATCCAACCAGTCGTTAAGGATTTCAGGAAAGGAGATTGGGACAGCAGTGGCTGAATCCGGTGAGTCTATGTCTAATGAGTAAAGGTTAGTGTTGAGTTTACCGGCCAAAATTAGGGTCCGATTTGCATCGGATGAGAGGGATTGAGCAAGATAAATTTTTTCGAATTCCAGGGATGATATCAATGTGTTGAAGGATTTGGATACACACCTAAAACGGCCAAGCGGTTTGACGGGTAATTTGGGGAGGATCTCTTCAGTTATAATTTCCGAAGGGAGAACAACCATTGCTCTTCCAGTACCACGAGCGCAACTAGCCATTGTAGCAGGTATTGGAGCCCTAAAACAAGACGAAATTATGAGTTCAACTGAAAAATTATGCGATTACTGGGGATTGAAATTTCAGAACATATACTCCCTCCAATTCGCCCATGTCTTCCCATTTGTTCAAACTGCCCTTCACATATTCGAACAAATGTGAAGAAACGGGCGAAATTTAACATAACATTGGGAATTGCATAAAAATTGAGATAGTAGCAAAAACTCTACAGTAACATTATACCAAACTAACTCAACAAATATTAGCAGTTCAAATTAATTCAACAGTAACATTATACTACCAAAATAAATTACGAAGTGACTCGGGTTAATAATTGTGTCACCTCCATAATAGTCATATTGGCTGGTACTTCCTGCAATCATAACAATTTTGTAATCATGGTTTGTGTCATCAAACCCATATCCAATTATCCGCCAATCACCTCTCATGTCATCTACGCTTACGTGAGGGATTTCCCAGTACATGCCAGTTGATGGGTTCACATGTTTATAAAATTCATCAAAAAACGTGTACATTGTTAGAGTTACGCAATGCCATTGTATTAGCCGACAAGGGAAACAGTACCCCCAAGCCAATCTTTAAGGATATGTGGAAAGGAGAATGGCACAGCAGTGGCTGAATTTAGTGAGTCTATGTCAATTCAGTATAAGTTGTTGAGTTTACCGGCCAAAATTAGGACTCGGATTGAGTCCGATGAGAGGGACTAACGAAGATGCATTTCAAAGAATACCGGGGATGACATCAAGGTGTTAAAGGATTTAGATACACACTTAAAACAGCAAGCAATTTGGCTGGTAATTTGGGTAGAGGATCTCTTCGGTTATAATTTCAGAAGACATAACAACCATTGCTTTTCTGGTACCACGAACGCAACTAGCCATTGCAGTATGTTTCAGAACCCTAAACAAACGAAAAATTACGAGTTCAATCAAAATTTCTGAACAAATACTCTCTCCAATCCACCCAAAAAAATTTCCATTTCTTCAGACTACCCTCCACATATTCCAACAAATGCGAAGAAATGGGTGAATTATACTGGAGTATCACAATCGGGAATTGCACCAAAATTGAGATAGTAACAACTACGCGACAACACCATTACCCCAGCACCTTAAAGGCTCCCCCATACGACGGGGTAAGGGGGGGGGTCAATGTACGCAAGCCTTACCCCTATTGAAACATAGAGAGACTGCGCACGGATGACCGAAAATGAAAATTGCTTCAAGAATCGGACCAGAACAAATTTTAACAGTTCAATTTAATCAGAGAAACATTATACCAAATTAAATAATGAAATAATTCAGAATGACATAGGCTTAATCAACGATGAAATTAAAACAGAGATGAACACAGAATTCAGTAACAGCAAATAATTTAAAGGGAATAATAAAACATAAGCATCTAGAAACTGTAAAAAATCTGCAGTAATCATACATTTGACATGCAGAAAGTGCTAAACTTTCATTCAAATTGAACCCAGAAAAATAAAATCATAATTTTATTTATGTAAAGGTCGGGGATAAAATAGGAAATGGGCACTAAGTACTAACCTGATTCAGAGTATGATCAGTGGAAACTTCTCCCGGAAGTCTGAGAGATGAGAAGAGGGAGCTGGTTTAGAAAGTAAAATATATTTCGGTGTCGGTTCGAGTGTCGCGTGTACGACACGGGTACGGTGTGTGGAGACATGGAAACATCTTTGGAGGAAACTCTCGTCTGTGTGTCGTATCCAAGATTGGACTCACTTCTAGACCATCCATCTTGCGGGGGCGTAATAAGGAAGCTACCAGTCGTTATACTTGGTGCACAGTGTCCATGGTACTCCATGCCACGTGGCATTTTATTACTGGTGCGGTGAAAAAAAAAAAAAAAAAAACAGAAAAGCCAACTAAAAAATCTCATCTCTCTCCTCCCCTCCCCGACCCACCTTCTCCAAAACTCAGCCACC
>JBBYHQ010002394.1:0-11710 GCA_038382645.1 Spergularia azorica | reverse complement strand
ACACATGAAAATTAAAGTGAGCTTACAGTGATTCAAACATACGGCATACCTAAAGATACCTCAGCGCCGAATCTGGCAGAGGAATCTAAATTATCGTCATGTCTGAGATTGATCAAAGAGGTACTCTGCGATATTTTCAAAGGATCGCAGGGTAGACTTCCTGTCAGTACATGGGCTTTCAGCTGCAGGTGAAGAACAAATATCTGCAATAAAATCGATGAAGTGAAGAACGAGTTAGCGTCACTTTACACCATATATAATGATGAAAATATATTTGCACCAGCAGAAGGGAGTTATAGTGACAAGGATCAAGCACTACAAAGGGGCTAGATAACAGATAAGGCGATGATTATCAATGGCAAAAGCACACAGAAAAATAAGAAAGGGAACAACAGCCCAGAGAATGCAATCGGTAGATGATGACTCTGCAAGCTATAACACATCATGAGCGAAAACAAATACCACGGAAATACTCACTCTCATATTTCTTCTATTAGTCTGCATTTCTATCATACAGTATGAAGTATACACTGACTACATTGGTGTGATATTGAAGAATTTGAAGATCTATGTAAGAACATATTGAAGGTAAATATTCTACAGAATGTTCTAGAGAAAGATGCAATCAGATAATTTGTGTAGCTCCACTAATTTAAATCAATATTAATAATGTTAACAAAATTTAAAGTCTGGATTATTGTGTTTATCAAAGTGATTTTGAAGAATACGAAGATCCACGAACGAAACAACATAAATCAGTTCTGGGGAATCATGCAATATATATCAACATCGACTATGCTAACAAAAAATCTGACTTTCCAGGAAATAATTTGTCAATAACTTCCAAAGAAACACAACTATCCGTTCAAAGGAAATAGATCCAAGAAAACAAACCAAAGGAATCAATAAACCAAGCACAAAATGCATTTTGATCCCAGGTGTTCTACGATATAGGTGTCTGCTGTCCAGTTACCCACTGTTCTCAGTTCTCAGCAGTGTTGACACCTTAAAGAGAGTAACCCCTATCTTTATGATAACTCATCACAACTATTTTTGCTGTTTCGTCAACAACAACACAAAAGAAAGAAAAAAAGCAGTCTAACAGATAAACATAGGAATACTCTGGAGCCACGTCAAGAATATCCTCTGAAACTTGATAGGACAACTGCAGCACCTGAAGACACTCAAAACACCTACTGCAGGGCATGAAAGAGATGGATAAGGGAACTGCAAAAACTAATAGCTCAAGGAGAATAACAACCTTGACCACATCAACCATCCTTTGCCAAGCATCAATTCCATTTCCTGCAAAGTACAAAAATCATCTGGGGCAGCTCAATTCCAGTCTCCCAATGGACAGAAAAAAGCTTTTTTATACTGGAACTTTTATTACCATCTGAGAACTGTTGGCCAATTGCTATCTCTAAAAGAAAGAAGGGGTCTTTGTTGCTACATGACTCCTCTAGCTCTGCAATACCACACAGATTATGTGTGAACATACTAACGACATACAAATGAACAATCATATCTATTCCGCTGATATAGTAGATCAGCACTGATATGATAACTAATACAATACTGAATTAATTTCCTGGTGCAAAAGCATCACATACAGATTATTGTCAATTAATTACAAAACAGCTATGAACTAACTTAATAAAAGGAAATTGTCTGTAAGCTGTATCATGCCGTAAACCCGTAAGCAATAAGTAAATCTGAATAAAGGAAGTAACATACCTGTTCTGCAGCGAGTCCATTCTTTTTCAAATGTATCTGGAATGTAATCAAACCAGGATCTACTAAGTTCGGTTAAAAGGCATTCCCGAGCACGGAGAAATAAATCCTGTAAACCAAGACATGACCTCAAAACGTATAACAAATTTAACCCTTTTTCCACAAAATGGTAAAATGTACCCTGCCGACAGTACCTCTTACTTGCAAAATAATTAGTCATGATACAAGGCTACAAGACAATACAAGCTTCTCGAACCAATTCCAATACTACAAGGAAGTGTGAATTAGTAAAGCAGAGGTGAAGTCCTCTTGACTATTAAATGTTCTTTAAAGAGCTTTAAACTCTCGAATCTCACACCAAAAATTCAAACAACTCAGTCTTACGTTTGTTGATACAACAACAATCCTAAACCCAATTAGACTCATCCAGATCAAAAATCATGCACATTATCATTAGTGACCCCAAAATGACTCAACAAACGCTATTTATCATAGATTTCAAGACATTATCAATCTTTAGGAGGCAATAAATAATGGTTACGTAGGAAATAGAACTTGTCCCTTACATGCAGCTGAACGGTCACATTATGAAGAAGCAACTCTTGGTGATTGACCATTGATTTTTGCAAATACATAAGCTTCAAAATAAACCATCCCACATGCCACTGAATTACTGGAGATGGTCGTGTGTTTGCCAAGACATTCAATAAGACATGGAGAATCTGAAAAATAAGAGAGTAACAAAGGCACACGGCTTCAGTCACGGTGTAACAAAATATTTTACACACACACTCTGGCTTTTAAGCTGCAGTATATCACATGTATAAGAACTTCAGGCGAGATTCTTGAATGCAACAGAAAACAAACCTGAGGCATGAGTTCATTGAAGTAACTCTGTTTTGATGGTTTAGATACTGCAGAATCATCTGTCTGCAGGAAATAATGCGTCTAGGACCAATCAGAACTATTAAACCTAGACGAGTAGTCACTAGAAAAGAGTAAATAAACTCTATGAAGTTCATGTTTGGTTTCTAATGAAAGAAAAATGACAAAAAGAAAGAAAGAACAAGAGCTTTTCTTCACAACAGTCAGTCTTAACTATAATGGGATTGAATATGTAGGTCTATATGGGGGGGGGGGGGGGTGACACATGAGGAGACTTACACATGTCAGATATTCCTAACAGTAAAGCTTCTAAAGAGTGCCAGGCTCCCAGCAACAGGCTAGTACACCTCTAAACAAATGACTGAATTCAAGATCACCAGGCTCTTCAGAAACCAACACAGACCAACCGAAGGAACTTCTAGAGTGATGCAGGAAGGAAAGAGAGAACAAAAATGGAGAACTGCCCGGCCAATGCTTGCCAATAGGCCACTAGCTGAACCATCTGGAAGCTTCACTGCTTTAATATATGTGAAGTAAAATGATAATACTTCCAAAACCTAATCCAACAGTATTCAGATTTTATGGAATATGATACTTGAAACTACGGAGAAACAATCTGCCAATTCCATTGTCTTGATAAAACATGAGGTAGATGATAGTGCTTCCAAGATTTAATCAAAAGGTATTTTGATTCCTCAGAAACATCACTTCAGGCTCAGTTACAAAGGAACACCTACGCTCTTGAAATCATTAGGACGATAGAAAGTTAAACATGTTGGTGGATAATTACAGACAGGAAGTCTAGTTTTCCTCACAAGTACATTTTTCCATTAAAATATTTTAACCATTTGACTCATACGCCAAGAATTTCAGAGTTCGAATTTTGAAGAAAACTAAAAAGAGGAGTTAAATGTACTTTATCTTTTACAAGTTGATTGAGGTCAAGATAAAAAGCACATAAATCACCTTACTGGATATCCCATTGAAACCAAACACTGCAGCCAGAACGGTGCCCAGATCTGTCAAACCCAACAATGGAATTTACGTAACTGGAGACTACTGTAAAGATGTCAATAGAAGCCAAAATATTCAAAACAAAAAATGAAATGTACCTTCACTTTCTGCCAAAATCAGCAACAGCATCAATGGCGCTAGTAGGCCTAGTTTGTCGGAACAGATTCCAGAACTGCAATAAAGAGGGGTATTCATAAAAGAAAAGATAGAGATGCAATCGGTGGTTCATTAGCCATAGGTAAAGCATGAAAACAACCCCAACGGTAAAAAGAGAGATCATATTTTTCCATCATGTGATTCAGGAAAAAAAAAAAGGGAATAACTTTTCACAAGTACTCAACAAAGTAATCATTTCCACCTATTATGTTTTGAGAGTTAAAAAAAAGGACCAAAGAAACTAACTGGAGAGCCTGTTGTGACTACCTCTCCTGCAAGTTATCCAAGTGAATGCCAATTAGATGACGAGCTGATAAATTGTGCTTCAGGGCATGCCCAAGCATTTTCTCCTTGTCTACTTCTCCAGGGTCAAGACTAGAGCATAAAACTAGCTTGATTTTGTTTAAATACTCAGAAGATGGCTTGATTTGGCAGCCATCGTCAGGATCTGCTTCAGCAGCATGTGTAGTAAAAGCAAAACGGGGATAAAGAATAAGATACGCCACAAAGTCCACCATCTCTTTCTTATCAAGCACTTGCAGAAAACGAGAAAGAAAGTACAAAGAAGTAACTGCGGAAATGTCGACACCCTGTGATATGGAAAAAGAATTGTGAAGGAGTATAAATATGTTAACACAAACTAAACCCAAAACCTCAAGCAATTGCCAACACCACAGATCACGCACATATGGTAACACAGCAGATTAGTTTTAATAACATACATAGCCAAATTGTCTTTTCCATCTTTGTAACAAACAAAAAAGAGAAATATAAACAATATGTTCTATTATGAATTCGATATAAGCATTAAGTACAGATCCTATTACGACATAAATCAAACGCATAGATTATAAGACATAAAACAGATTTGACTTAAATCCTGAGTCTAAAAAGACGCAGAAAAAACATTAAAGAAATTTTCTTACATCAGTTTTTTCTAGGTCCAGCAACTGCAATACTATGGGTACCACGAGCAAACCAAGAAACTTTTCAGTCACCAGATTACTCAAGCAAGAGTTGCCAACACATAACAAGTCCTTGATGTAGAAAAGATTATCCAATAGTTTATCAGATCCAGAAATCAGCTCGCCCCTTTTGTCAGTAATGCAATTATTTCTGCAACATAACAGACAAACCAACCCTTATATTGTACATTCAATGAAGCACATGCGTGAAACACTGAAACCAACCAAATAAATCTTCATTAAAAAGACTGACCTCATGGTGCGGACAGTGGCATCTAAATGAACACACTCCTCCTTCAACTTACGAACCACGTCTGAAAAGTACTCGGATACAGGTGGTGTCACCAGAAACTGATAGACCACTTCATCACTAACTGCATAACCAAAATTACACTGTTGCAAAATGTTAAAGTCCTGTATATACACCTCACTGATTCCTAGTAAAGTAGAAAGGGTGCCAGAAAATCCATACCATTGTATATACTGAGAGTAAGCGAACGCACGGCTATCTGTATCATCTTCTCCCCGTGATGTGCAAACTTAAGGGCCTCTGTATATAGAGGAAATGATGTCACAACACCCTGCCAGCGTAAAATCAGAATTCCCAAAAAAAAACAATTCTAAAAAAAATTAGATCAACTACATTTGAAGTAGCATTATATGTAACAACCAGCTACCATTTACCTCTTGGACTTCTAAAAGAAGACAAATGGTATCTCTGTTCAGCTTCCCACTCACAGCTCTGATATCCATTTTAAAGAAAGGGTAACAATGCCATTCAGAATAAACTTATAAACTTATGTCATGAACTCCAAAACCAAAACTTGTGAAAGTCACAAAAAGCAAAAAGTACTTCTCATAATGTGGAAGTAAGGGGAGGATAAGATTGAGACCTTAAAAGTGAGACGTAGTATAGAACTATGTCACTATCATGGAACTCGTAGTCATGTTTGATGATGCTGTTGATATAACCATTGCTCAAAAAGTAATCTGCAAACATACCGAAGAAACTGATGCTCGAATCAAGAAGAAGGCAGATTATAATAAGAGTAACAAAGCAACATATTTTTTTGGCAGACAATACTATATATACCATACATATACTTAGATGATGAAAGCTAATAATATAGGTAAGCTGAAAATGAGACCAAATTTCTTACATATTGCATGTTCACTGTGTAAATTCTGTATCATTATGCTAAGGTATTGAAGCACTTTCGCCTGGATCCTTGAGTTCCTACTTATCTCGAGCATGCGAACAAAGTCTGATAAAACCTGGTGCTCCATAAAACATCTGTCATATTTTGAGCCACAAGACTTAGTAAACTATAAAAGCACAACATACAACAAATGCTGTGGGGCAAAACCAAAAACACAGCCATACTCGAATATTGAAGGATCATGCTTGTCACCGAAAGTAATTATCTCTACTATGGATTGTAAAAGGTCTACAACGATTTCCTGGAAAGGAAAAGGTGATTCAGGTTAGCAGACACGATAGCTGTTAGATCACTTAACACTTAAACGCAGCATGAATTTTCAAATATACACGGAAAAGAAATGCCAGCCAGATAAGTGTACCCTATTGAATGTGTCAACATATTCAATCCCTTGCAATTCATTAATTATGTACCTGTGAACCAATCAGATAAATCATTAAGTCACTACTCACTCTATGTAAACGAAAGAATTGGATGACTAATTGCACATGAAGTGTATTACAATCGTGCAGGTTATCTAAGCTTACAGGAATCCCTAAATATCCAATTACCACTAACACTCCAGACACTTTCCCTGGCCAGCCGGCCTTTCATGATCGTTTAGCAAACAAAATATCGACCAGGCAACCAATCCTAAAGAGCAATATGAAATGTGGATATGAAAGAACTTTAAAACATGTAGAATTATATGCGATCTATGATAATAGGCATATCCTATACCTAAACTCGTCTGATCCTCATGAAATAATGTCACATTCTCTGATATGCTACACGTGATTACTGTACATATCCACACAGTTGGGAGTTTATTACACTTATCGGTTAGGCATTGTTACTTATACACATTTGTAAGTTTCTTATAGTTATGCGGTTATGCCTTGTCACTAAGTGTGCCACATTGCCACTATCAAAACCAAGTGCCTACCCATCCGATAGTTAAACATCTCTAAGAGGTTAACAAAACCCCTATTCTCCTCACAAAGTCTAAATAAAATAACCTCAACGAGTATATCTACTCAGCAAACAATCAATCAGGTACATAATGTACAACACCGACAGCAACAACAATTACAACGACAACATCACTACCCAAAAACCACAATCCATCCAACATGCAAAGTTAACCTTCCCTTCCGAAAAAAAACCACACAACTACTCCTTCCCTCATTCCAGCGTGAATTCTACTAAAGCTACTCCTATATATTTCTGTCACTACATTGTACATTCCAGCGCGAATCCTACACTAGAGCTACACGGCTTCTCCTACATAATTCGGCCACTACATTATACATTCCAGCGCGAAATCTACGCTAGAGATCCTCGGCTACTCCTATAAAGTTCGGTCACTACATTATACATTCCAGCGCGAATCCTACACTAGAGCTACTCGGCTATTCCTATATATACTTAAGTCACTACATTATACATTCCGGCGCGAATCCTATACTAGAGCTACGCGGCTACTCTATACATCACAATCACCGCATTATATATTCCAGCGCGAATCCTTCACAAACACGCGACATTCAATTGAACCAGAAATACGCTCAACAGAATCCATATCATTTCATCTCCAAGAAAAAACTTCACAATTAAATCGACATTCGAAATTCCGGCGCACATTGCATCATAATAATAATGTGATAATCACAAAAAATCGGCTGATAAAATCAATTGAAAAATTTCGAAAACCTAATTGAATTCGACGATGAATAAAAATTGGGGAAAACTTACTTGAAATTGGAGAGAGAGAAGCGATCATCGGACCGCCAGAATGAGCGGAGGAACATGACGGCCGTCTGATTGATCGGATCAAATAATCAGATTATATGAGAGTTGTTGGATTGGGATTTGGGAGCGATTTTTATGATCATCAACAGAAAAATGAACACAAATAAAAGTGCTTTTCGCGGCAAAGTGGGAAACCCGACCCGAGAAAATTAATCTGATTTTTTTTGGTGATTTTGGAGTTTCATTTGGTCTCAGATACGGAGTACTTCATGCCAAATCGGATCTTTTTTAGTATTGTTTCTGGTTTTCAATTTTACGTTTTTCTTTTACAAGCTAAAATTTAGTTCCGTAAAGAGTACTGTAGAGCTATTTGGATATGTTATATGGAGTATACATTCACAAAACACAAACCCAAGTTCATCTTCAAAAAGTCTTCAACAGTGTCAAATTAGATTATCTTCACTTTTGTTACTCATAGTACGGAGATTTGTTGGATATCAATTTAGGTCCTGTGCGATTCAACTTATTAAACAGTTTTCAAATCATCAGATCAGATTTATTCAAATCAAATCAGATCAGAATTTTCCAAATAACAATCAATGAAACTAGTCTATTTCTAGTTATTAATTCGTCTAATTGCAGTTAATTTATCATTTCATTTAATTCAGATCAAATCAAATCAAGTTTATTCAGATCAAATCAAATCAAGTTTATTCAAATCAAATCAAGTTTATTCAAATCAAATCAAATCAGATCTGTTCAATTCAAATCAAATCAGATAATAAAAATGTAGTCCAATCGCACAGGTCTCCCCTTAGTGATGCCTAGTTTCAAATCATGCACGAGAAAAAAAAAAAAAGTGTATATTTTTCGTTGAACATCAGCGAACTCAAAGTACTAAGTACGCATAGAACTAATAAATGCCAATGATAAAGATTCGAATATATGTATAGTAGTATAGTACTATAGAAACACAAAAACTTTGCGCGTTTATTCTGGTACGCTCTATGAATTACAAAAAGTTGAGCACAAAGTGTCTATCCGATTGCAAGTGTTTTGAATCTTTCTTGCTGAGGAAAAGCTCCGTACACTGCTTCATTGTATCATCAGGGCTGGTAACTGAGAAATATTTAAGAAAATCATCAATCAAGTTGAACATGGTGATATCAGGAAACCAGTATAACTGTACTACACATCAGCAGCAGGGCGACTGAATAGCTTACCTGTATGACCAACAGTCTTCTATGACTCGAAAATTTCATGATCATTTCCTCCCTGCACAAAGGTAATCGTAGCATTACGTAAAAAAGAATATGTTTCAACACAGTGGACAAGGAGGAAATGAACATTGAGCACTCAGAGTTCATGAGCTTAAACTAGTTGCACTTGCATGTTAGATGAAACACAGCACTCTTGATCAACACATTTACACTTCAACATGCCCGCACCCTAATCAGATTACGCTTTTGCAGGTTATCCTACACATACTCAGGGCTACTTCTAGAATCCAGCAGGGCGCAAAGAGGAAGAGGAGGATTAATAAGAAAGATTAGGGTTTACCTCATAAGTTTTGTCACCGAAAAAATGAATCTCACTGAAGTCCTCCTCAACGTATCTCAGACAGTATGTCTTGTCCCAACCTTGAGGGAAAACCTATATACAACAGTTGAGAATGAATAATTAGAATCCAGTCGTCAGTTCCACTATATTGAAGTTATGCAGAGCTACTGACATCGAAGCTTATCTGCCCTCCTATTGAAAATGTCAGGTTATAGTCTCCAAACTTCTCACGCAAGATAGACACCATAGTTGAACGTATTTTGTGAACCTGCACAGAAAGGCATTTGGTTAAAATACAACCATTTACGAAAACAGAAGATAACCAATCTTAAGTCTTAACCGTACTTTTGGATATCCACGACACAACACTTGCCTTGTCATACTTTTCAAACTCATCTCTTTCTTCCTGGCTACAATTTCTTCCAATAGGTGAAACGTTAATCATCCCATTGCGGAACTCTATGAATGTACCTCTACAAGACAGGTTCAGCGAAGAGGTGAGCAATGAGTAGAGATCTTTGACAGACCTAAAAAGAGCACAATACAATCACCAACATCAACATGTACCTCTTTATGGGAATATCCAAGTCGGCAATGTACTTGAGTGTGAAATTAATGAACTCCTGAAACAAAAGATTGCAAGGTCAGTTTTTGAGCACTTTAACCCTTACTCAGGACCCTCTCCAACCACTGATATATTCCCTCCCACCTCAATTGATGCCTAAGTGACAGTGAGTGCTCGTGATTTTATTTACTGACCAACAACAACAAAGCCTTAGCCCCAAAATGATTTGGGATCAACTAACATGACTCGTGGTCTGGAGCCACCAAATGCTAGCAATAGAAGTTGAAAATAGAGAGAAAGCGCTAGTGAAACAAATGGGTTCCACAAAGTTGAAAAAAATCACACTAATAAAAACTCTTTCTTTAGACGATGGGTACAAGTACAATTTCAGTTGAGGGAGTATATAACTAAGATGCTACCAAGTGCATAAGAATGTACAGGATTACTAGAAGCAAATCCTTACCTTAAGCTTATCATCTCCAAGATGTGTCTTCAAGCTCTGAAACATAAAACATTCCATTAGGACTTGAAACGTGATTAAGCCAGCTTTTATACACAATTATTTCTGAGCTATATAAATGTTACCATGATCGCAAGCTCCACTCCAGCTTTAAAAGCAACCAGCCCATTCTCCGCAAACACATAATCATAGTCAGTAATAACTGCACAGACAAGTAAAGATCATGAATTCATGCCAGAAGATAAAAAATAAACACTTGACTCTTAATACAGAGGTACAAATTTCAGGAAAAGATAAGGATTTGGATTTTTGACAAACAAATAATTTAACATAACAGTACATCATATCCTCGATCAAACACAAATATGAGAGGGTGAGAGAAAAAAAAATGTTCGGTAGGTTTGAGAAACAAACCTGACTTCCCCAGTTGCTCAGAAATCTTTACCAGGTCAGATCCGCCAACAACTCCAATAGTAACAACCTTAATTTTGTAAGGAAAGGAAAGAAGTCAGTGAATAGTAACAACCTTAATTTCTCACCAGGTACAGTGTTATAATACTTGCATAAACATCAATACCATGCAGTAACCTAAGTATTTGTAGTTCCATGAATTCATCCTTCTATAAAGATATAGCTATCACTTGAAAATCTCACTGGTATAGCTTTTCCCAAGAAAGAATGCCCCGTCTTACATTTTACTTGGTGTATCTGATAGTAAAGACTAAAGAGGACAGCTCAAGACTCCTTTGGCAAATAACAACCAAGCCTTAGGTCCCAAAATGATTTGGGGTCGGCTAACTCCTTCGGCAAATACTTTTAAAAAAAAATATGAAAGTTTCAACTTATTCAAATATAACTGAGATAAGAAGCCTAGAGAGATCTTTAGATGTTCTTCTCAAATAAAAAGAGGCAATGGAATCATATAATGGCAAGGAGTACAAAACTTACCTTGCGCAATTCTTTCATGAACTCCAACATCTCTGGAGTCACAACCTGCCAGCAAGCAACATGATCATCACCTAAGTTATTCATATGCATTCCAGAAACAAAAAGGGAAACTGAAACAGTTTATCAAACTTTTGAAGACATAGCATTTTGCAAGAACTAGGTCCGAGATTGTGCACTAAAAGTTCTTATCAAAATTTAGCACCTAGTCTCAGCTAATGCTCAGTGAATGACCAATATGGATGAAGCAATAATATTTCTAGACCTCGACCAGAAGTACTTTTGATGAACCAAAAAATCTCATTCCTGAAATCTAAAAAATTTACCAAAAAATACAATTGAGGTAAGCCTTGATATCAATTAAGCATTCATATATTATCAATAATATCCTCCTCTAATGTTGGATTTATGATCCAAAAATTACTAAGTCAAAATTAGTTTTGTTCTTTCCTATTAATTAGCATTGAGTTAGTAG
>JBBYHQ010002373.1:0-11711 GCA_038382645.1 Spergularia azorica | reverse complement strand
CCTTAAACTCTTCGAAGGCAATCCTAAGACGTATAAGGTAATGTCTTTTGGGTTTTAAGATAGTTTGGAAAAAGTGGACGAAATGGCCAAAATTGAGCAAACCGAAGTGTATAATCCACGTTTTTTGGCAAAAAATGACACTGTCGCAGAAATGATTAAATTTTTTGCAGTAGCTCATAAGGGTCATATTATGAGTTATGGAGAAGTTTTAGAACTATATTTGTATATTTTTCTCTCCAAATAAGCCAAAAGCACACAATTTACTCGACACGACACAACACACAAAGGTGCTTAAAACACTAACAAACGAAAGAAATCACCCTTTAAACTCTTCCAAGGAAGTCCTAAGACGTATAAGGTAATGTTTTAGGGGTTTTAAGATAGTGTGAAAAAAATGGCCAAAATTGAGCAAAACCGAAGGCTATAATCAACGTTTTTTGGCCAAAAATGACACTGTCGCAGAAATGACTAAATTTTTTACAGGAGCTCATAAGGGTCATATTATGAGTTATGGAGAAGTTTTAGAACTAAATTCCTATATTTTTCTCTCCAAATCAGCCAAAAACACACAATTTACTCGACGCGACACGAGACACAAAGATGCTTAAAACACCAACAAACGACAGAAATCACCCTTTAAACTCTTTCAAGGCAGTCCTAAGACGTATAAGGTAATTTTTTATGGGTTTTAAGATAGTTTGGAAAAAGTGGCCAAATTGGCCAAAATTTACCAAAATCGAAGGCTATAAATCCACCTTTTTTGAGCAAACATGACACTGTCGCAGAAATGACTAAATTTTTTGTAGTAGCTCATAAGGGTCATATTATGAGTTATGGAAAAGTTTTAGAACTAAATTCGTATATTTTGCTCTCCAAATCAGCCAAAAACACACAATTTACTCGACGTGACACGAGACACAAAGATGCTTAAAACACCAACAAACGACAGGAATCACCCCTTAAACTTTTCCAAGGCAGTCCTAAGACGTATAAGGTAATGTTTTATGAGTTCTTAGATAGTTTGGAAAAAGTTGCCGAAATGGCCCAAATTGAGCAAATCGAAGTTTATAATCTACGTTTTTTGGCCAAAAGTGACATTGCCGCAAAATTGATTAAATTTTTTACAGTAGCTCATAAGGGTCATATTATGAGTTATGGAGAAGTTTAGAACTAAATTCCTATATTTTGCTCTCCAAATAAGCCAAAAACACACAATTTACTCGACGCGACACGAGACACAAAGGTGCTTAAAACATCAACAAACGACAGAAATCACCCTTTAAACTCTTCCTAGGCAGTCCTAAGACGTATAAGGTAATGTTTTATGGGTTTTAAGATAGTTTGGAAAAAGTGGCCAAATTGGCCAAAATTGATCAAAACCGAAAGGCTATCCACGTTTTTTGGCAAAAAATGAGACTGTCGCAGAAATGACTAAATTTTTTGAAGTAGCTCATAAGGGTCATATTATGAGTTATGGAAAATTTTTAGAACTAAATTCCTATATTTTGCTCTCCAAATCAGCCAAAAACACACAATTTACTCGACGTGATACGAGACACAAAGGTGCTTAAAACACCAACAAACGACAAAAATCACCCCTTAAACTTTTCCAAGACAGTACTAAGACGTATAACATAATGTTTTATGGCTTCTAAGATAGTTTGGAAAAAGTGGACGAAATGGCCAAAATTGAGCAAAACCGAAGGCTATAATCCAAGTTTTTTGGTCAAAAATGGCAGTGTCGCAGTAATGACTAAATTTTTCGTAGTTGCTCATACGAGTCATATTATGAGTTATGCAAAAGTTTTAGCGCTTAATACCAATGTTATGCTCTCCAAATCAACGAAAAACACATCATTTGCTCGACGTGACACAAGACACAAAGGTTCTTAAAACACCAATAAACGAAAGACTTTGCCTCTTAAATTATTCAACAACGGTCCTAAGACGTATAAGGTAATGTTTTATGGGTTCTAAGATAGTTTGGAAAAAGTGGACGAAATGGATGAAATTGAGCAAAAACGAAGGCTATAATCCACGTTTTTTGGCCAAAAATGACATTGTCGCAGAAATGATTAAATTTTTTGCAGTAGCTCATAAGGGTCATATTTTGAGTTATGGAGAAGTTTTTGAACTAAATTCCTATATTTTGCTCTCCAAATAAGCCAAAAGCACACAATGTACTTGACGCGACACGAGACACAAAGGTGCTTAAAACAACAAAAAAGCACAGAAATCACCGTTTAAACTCTTCCAAGGAAGTCCTAAGACGTATAAGGTAATGTTTTATGGGTTTTAAGATAGTTTGGAAAAAGTGGCCAAATTGGCCAAAATTGACCAAAACCGAAGGCTATAAATCCACGTTTTTTGGCAAAAAATGACATTGTCGCAGAAATTACTAAATTTTTGTGTAGTAGCTCATAAGGGTCATATTATGAGTTATGGTGCAGTTTTAGAACTAAATTCCTATATTTTGCTCTCAAAATCAGCCAAAAACACACAATTTACTCGACGTGACACGAGACATAGAGGTGCTTAAAAGACCAACAAACGACAGAACTCACCCCTTTGATTCTTCCAAGACAGACTTAAGATGGATAAGGTAATGTTTGATGGGGTTTAAGATAGTGTGGAAAAAGTTACCGAAATGGCCAAAATTGAGCAAAACCGAAGGCTATAATCCACGTTTTTTGGGCAAAAATGGCATTGTCACATAAATGACTAAATTTTTCGTAGTAGCTCATACGGGTCATAGTATGAGTTATGCAAAAGTTTTAGCGCTTAATACCTATGTTATGCTCTCCAAATCATTTGCTCGACGTGACACCAAGACACAAAGGTGTTTGAAACACCAATAAACGAAAGAAATCACACCTTAAATTCTTCAAAAACCGTCCTAAGACTTATACGGTAATTTTTTATGATTTTTAAGATAGTTTGGAAAAAGTGGCCGAAATGGCCAAAATTGAGCAAAAACGAAGGCGCTATAATCCACGTTTTTTGGCCAAAAATGGCACTGTCGCAGTAATGAATAAATTTTTTGTAGCAGCTCATACGGGTCATAATATGAGTTATGGAAAATATTTAGAACTTCATACCTATATTGTGCTCTCCAAATCAGCGAAAAACACACAATTTGGTCGATATGACACGAGACACTAAGGTGCTTAAAACACCAATAAACGAAAGAATTCGCCCCTTAAACTATTCAAAGGCGGTCCTAGGACGTATAAGGTAATGTTTTATGTATTTTAAAAAAAAAAATTGGAAAGAGTAACTGAATGGGCCAAAATTGACCAAAACCGAAGGCTATAATCCACGTTTTTTGGCCAAAAATGACACTGTCGCACAAATGACTAAATTTTTGTTTAGTATCTCATTAGGGTCATATTATGAGTTATGGAGAAGTTTTAGAACTAAATTCCTATATTTTGCTCTCCAAATCCAGCCAAAAACACACAATTTACTCGATGCGACACGAGACACAAAGGTGCTTAAAACACCAACAAACGACAAAAATTACCCCTTAAACTCTTCCAAGGTAGACTTAAGACGTATAAGGTAATGTTTGATGGGTTTTACGATTGTTTGGAAAAAGTGGACGAAACGGCCAAAATTGAGCAAAAACCGTAAGTTATAATCCACGTTTTTTGGCCAAATATGGGTTTGAAAAACTACCCTAATCTAGAAACCAACAATTATATCAATAAAAGGCACTCCAAAGCTGTCCATGGTAACGTTTTATGAATATTTATCTCATTTTGAAAAATTGACCAAAAACGTGTATAATGAAGTATATAGTACACGTTTTTTTGTTAAGAAATTGTCCAGAAACAAAAATGGCACAATTTCTCGTGAAGGCATATTAAGGCCATGTTATGGAGTTTGGTAAAAAAAAAAGTAGAGCAAAAAGCCTATGTTAGCTTCCAAAAATCAACTAAATAAATAGGTTATCCCGACCGGCGACGGCCTGACGGGTGTTGAAAAAGCTTAGAGGACTTCCAAAACAAACAAAAAAGTATTTAATTTTCATATCTAAAAATTAAAAACATGAAATAATCTCATTCCAAGATCAATCATACAAATTAAACATCTGACTTAATTGTCTTGGTAAAACAAGTTCCTTTCAATTCAATCAATTTTCAATTTTCAATTTTCAATTTTCCCCAAAAGTTCCATAAAACGCTGCGTTTAAAAATTCCAATTTCTAAACAAAATTCCTAAAACCCTCTCACACTTCATTCTTCTTCTTCTCTCTTCTCTCTTCTCTCTTCTCTCTCTCCTCAAACTTTTTTCCCTCCAATGGCTGCTGAAAACCAAGCAAAATCCGCACCAAACGATCCCAAGAAACGCAAGAGATGTTATCTCCCTCATAATGTAACTTTTATTTTTTCTGGGTCACAAATTTTCCAACTTATTTTATATCTTAATTTGAATTTGTATTAATATTTGCAATGTTTTTTTTTTGTGTATGATGATTCAGAGACCAGGAAGAAAGAAGGGTCCGAGCCCAATAAGGCCAGGAGTTCAAGGGTTCTTCATAACTTGTGATGGTGGCAGAGAATTTCAAGCTGCCAATGAAGCTATTGATGTTATTGATTCTGTATGTTTTTCCCCCTTTTTTTCTTAATTTTATGCATTATTTCATTAATTTGATTTAGCTTTTTGTTAATCTAGAGTTCCTTGTAGATAAAGTTTTGATCTTTTGGATTGTCTGTGCTGAGTAGTGTGTAGATTAAGTTTGTTGCATTTGGTAAATTGTGTGTGTAGATTAAGCTATTGATGTTATTGATTCTGTATGTATATTGTATTCGCCCTTTTTTTGTTGATTTTCTTCATTATTTTATTTATTTTGATTTAGCTAATTTCGAGTTCCTTGTAGATAAAGTTTTGATCTTTTATCTTATTTTCTATTTGTTTGTGCTGAGTAGTGTAGATTAAGTTTGTTTCATTTGGTAAATTGTTGTTTTGAGAGAACTTTATGCTTGATTATGGAATTGGTATTATGGGGTTTATTGGTTTTTGTTGATGGTCGAGTGATTAGTCTTTTGGGGGGAATATGATTTAGTAAAGTAGATTGTTGTTGGGTCAAGCTCTATAGTTTAATTGGATACAAAAATGGTGAAAAGATTGCGGTTTTTGTCGTGTGTTTGGAATCAGTAAAGCATATAATCTTGTGCCTAATCGGGTTCCTAGCCGAGTTCTTATGTGCGATGAGAAATTGGTAGGTAGTACATGGGGCTTAACTCGTGTTTTAGCATGCATAGAGAGAAGCGAGTTGGGGGTTTTTGGCGTTAGGTACTGTGTGTTGGAAGATCAGATTGCTTTTACTTGTATTTGAGTATCCTTGACACCTGAGCTGGTGATTGATATCGTATCGGGTAAGCGTGAGTATGGAGGAAGAACATCGTGGTTGTGTTTGGTCCTATGGATTAATTGGCTGCAAATGTTGAAAATATTGCAGCTTTTTGTTTAAATATTGTCTGATAGAGTTTTGTGCTGGTTTCCTAGATGGAAACCGATAGAAAGATTGCTGCTTTTGTTTAGAATAAATGTTGGGGTATTTCTTCGAAACTGCTTGCTTTTAGGAAGGGGGAAATGTCCATCAAGGAAGCAGATAGCTCATCAAGTTCTTTGATAATCACACAAGGTTGAACTTAAGGCACTAGATTCCCCCCTATTTAAGGTGGTATCAGTGCAGCAAAGTTACTTATTCTTGCCATGAATGCTAAAACTTATGCAATGAACTATACTATTATCTTATAATCCTATTGACTTCCATGCTTCAATGTGGACAAATGTTGATTTTGTGTAATGGTCACGCTGAGCTGAAGAGCATTTATTTCCGTATCCGCCTTTTATGCATTCACTGTGCTATATGAAATCTCTTATCGAGTTTCAGCCTTTCTGGTTTATTTCCTTGTCTGATTTACTATCTAAACTAAGTTAAAAATGGCTTCTGTTTCAGTTCTTTGAAGAGCTGGTCGATGGAAAGGAGTCCAGTTCTAATGTGGCAGTGATACCAGAGAAGCCCGCGAACAAAAAAATCACGTTCACATACTCTGATTCTGATGAAGGAGATAATGATGATGATGATGGTGAAGATGTTGTTGATGACGGGGAGGAGAGTAATAAAACTGTTCAACCTCCTGAAGATGAAGTAAAGAATGCAGATAAGGCTGATCAATCGCCGGAGGTTATCCCAGAATCAACAGCGGATGATAATAAAGAAGCTGTTCAGGAGCAGGCTGAGGGGGAAAGCGGTGGGAATGAGGAACCGCCTGAAAAAAAACAATGCACTGATGTCAAAAAATCAGAGAGTGGAAATCAGGCGATTGCTACGCCAGAGGTGTCTATTGATAAGTTAATTGAAGCTGAACTCAAGGAATTAGGAGATAAGAGCAAGGTCAGTTAACCTTCCAACCCCCTTCCCCCTTCTGAAATAAAAACAATGTGTTTGTGGTCTTGTTTATAAATACACTCCCCTTTTATATTCAGTGTGCTTTCTGGTTGATTTCGATCTTTATTTATCCAACTGTGGTGAGTTTGTCCCAAATTTTAAAAGTTACTGATTTGTAATAAATCATAATGGCTCACAAACTGTGCGTACTTATTTTGTTAAGTAGCAGTCGTTCCATGAAATTCTTGATGTAATCCTTATTATGGCCCATCCGGAAATCTACTTATGAGTGAGGTTTGCATAGATCTGACCCCGTCCCTCCTTACCCCTGCAAGCATTGGAGTAATGTTGTTAATGTTTGTTGGTATGTTAGAGATGAATAGCAGTACAGCAGTATAACCTCTTATATTAATTTCATGTTCAATTTTGTGAGTTTCCAAAGTGTGCAAGTTTGTAATAAAACCTTCTTGTTGAACCAGAGACGTTTCGCCAAACTTGATACTGGCTGCAATGGTGTCGTATTCATTCTGATGCGGAAAAGGGCGGGAGACCCAAGTCCTATAGATATTGTACAACACATTATGGCTTCTGCTGCTTCTACAAAGAAACATATGTCAAGGTCTCATTAGCTTCTTATTATATTGTATTATCATCCTGCAAGCTTTTTTCTGGTTTTTTATGAAAGTGTTTTCATTTGTCACCGTACTTTGCTAAAGCAATTACATTTCTACAGATTTTTGCTTAGAGTTTTACCAGTGGAACTCTCATGCTATGCTTCTGATGAAGAAATCTCAAGAGCCATTAAGCCACTTGTTGAACAATATTTTCCTGCGAATGCTGAAAAGCCAGTTAAGGTACATCTACATACTCTGTCAGCACGTTGCATAATTGGTGGTTTTTATATATTCATGTGAACCACTGTTTTGGTGATACCTGATGCTCTCTCCTTCAATAATTTTCCTCAGTATGCTGTCCAATATGATGCTCGTGCAAATTCTGGCATTGAGAGGATGAAAATAATAGATGCTATCGCAAAAGCTATACCTGAACCACACAAAGTAGATCTTAAGAATCCAGAGAAGACTATCGTTGCCCAAGTTGTAAAGGTACGTGAAGCATTTGTTTACTGTGGGTTCATCTAATTCGTATGTCAAAGCTCATGCTGACCTTGTTTTTCGCCTTTGTTCTGTTTAGACTGTGTGCATGATAGGAGTTGTGGATAAGTATAAGGAGTATGCAAAGTACAACCTGAGACAGCTCACGTCCTGAATGATAGCGCAGTTCCAAGTGTCCCAACGGTTGTTCTCAATTAGAGATTTAACTCGGAAAGCCATGGCGATAACAACAGGATCAACATTATGAAGCGTGGATACTTACTGTTGATACTTTTCTCAAGTGGAGATGCAGCTTGGCTTTGTTGGCCGTTGGGGGAGAAGGTTTATCCTTCATCAAAGTACGCAGATAACGTAGAGCAACACCCCTGGTTTTTACTGTTGGTGCTTATGGATAATTTGTTAGCATATGTAATAATCAGCCACATAGTTTTGTCTTAATTGGAAAATTGATAGAAAGTTTGCATTTTGTATTGAATAAAATTTCTCAGACTTGTATTTCTCGACCTTGGTTTGATACTCAAGATAGAAATAACAACGGTGTTTTGTAGTCTTGTTACCCAGATCTCTTTTTTGCATGAAAATCATAGGCGAGTTGCCAGTGCATGCTCCCAACGGGCATGAAGCAGACATATTTGAGATTTGATACACAGACGAACTCCCAACGTATTCACTGTAGATGGGAGTCTATCTAGGTGTTATGAAGCCGAGTACTGAAGCCTGTGCGCAACTTAGTGCCACTTTGTATGTAATGAATACTCGTACCAACAACATTCCATCGGAAATTGCCCAGAAAAATCATCGTTTGGTGAAGGAGGAACAAGGAAACTTTAGTGAGATAAAGGAACACAGATGAATTATTGGAGAGAAAAAGAAGCAATCCCTTCATATATTCTTTATAACTTTTTGTGTAACAACAAATGATGGCACAATGATTACAAATCCAAGGGGAGAGAATAAAAATAAAGAATTGCGAAATTTGCAGCTCAATTTCTCATCAATTGTGCTCCCAAACTAACTCAACAACCTTCCCATCATCACAAATCTAACAAACCCTACCATCCTCCTAAGCTGTTGCCGGCTTGTACAGCTTTTCCACCATCTTCCTGTACTCTGCAATTTCAGCAAATTTCCGAAAGTGTTAAAAACGTCGGTTCATATAAAAAGACAGCACCAACCAGAGAGAGATCATAATCTGTTTAACTATCTAAAGAGCACAGCCACCCACCTTCTTGATTGCTCCATAACGCGGCAGCTTGTGTGTTCAATGGTGAGCTGGTGTTGGGTTCTGCGTTTAAACATAAAGCAAATACGGATATTAATAAACCATAGAACCATAACAATTAACAGCCGACAAACCACAGTACTAGTTAAATAATGTTCTCTAATCAACCATTGTACCATCGACAATTAACAACCAACTAACCACAGTACTAAATAAACAAGGTTCACTAGTTATACAAGGATCACATTCATCCACAAGTGGTTGCATTCGCCATATCGAAATATCGAGCAAGGACAATGAAATGAACTATCTAGCATCAGAAATTACCTCCAAGGAGACTTTGGATGGACAGCAATATTGTTCTTACGTCGTAAGCAGAAGACCATTTGTCCTGCACACATACACATCATCATCAATACCCAATATTTACCATACACCACAAACTCAACTAATGCAATGGAACAAAGGAGACTTGCACAAAACCCGTCCATTTTGAAAGTATACCTGAAGAATGTCCAAACAAATGTTACCAAAACCATCCACATTCGGATGGAAGCACGCAGTTTCGAACTTGACCTTTGGAGGTTTAAAGGGATAATCAGCTGGGAAATGAAGAGCAAGATTGTATTCGGTGCCTTCGAAAACGGTCTCTTTGCTCCCATGGATTGTCCCTTTCCATGTGAATATGTTGTCTTCCTCTGGAAATGCTGATATTCCTGGATCACCACTCATCTGTACAAACAAAAACTCATAAATTTTCGATCTTTTTCCCGGGTTTAACCCAAAATCAGGATTTTATTCAAATTTGTAATACATAATCAAGTGTTTATAAATGTATGATTCTTACCATAAGAGACATTAATTCCGATTGCAACCTGATTCAACAATAACACACAACAAATAAAATCACAGAAAAAATTAGAATCCAAACACACAAAAAATGGCAAATTAATTAAAAACCAGGTAAAAACACAAATCTAAAACCCCAAAACAATCCCAATTTGAAAACCCAGTAACCCTAGTTAAAAACCCCCGATTCGAAACCCTAATTAAAAAAACCCCCAATTCGGAAAATCACATTAATCGACAAAATTTATCTAATTCGATCAAAACCCAGATAAATTAAAACAATTTTAGAACAAGGGCAAGCGTCGCATGATCCCAATTTAAAAACCCAGTAACCCTAATCAAAACCCCCAATTCGAAACCCTAATTAAAAAACCCCAATTCAATGACATAAATCGACAAAATTAACCTAATTCGATCAAAACCCAGATAAATTCAACCGTTTTTGGAACAAGGGCAAGCGTCGAATTATCGAAACTTCTCAATCACGACTAAAAATCGCAAGAAACTCAAATTAAAATAAAAGAAAATAAAAGAAAAATACCTTTTAAGGACAGATTTGGTATCAACGGTGGTCACCGGAGCAACGTTCTGCTTCGCCGGAAGAACCGCCGGAGTAGTCACCGGAGTATTATCTTGATACCCACCATTAACCGTCGCCATTATTATTTAATAATTAAAAAAAAAAACCTTTCGTTTTCTTGGTAAATAAAAGAAGCGTAAGCAAGAATTCAACTCTTCTTCTTCGTCTGCTTCTTCTTCTTACAGTTAGAAGAGAGAGAGAGGAGAGAGAGTGAGTTTGAGATTGGAGAGAGAACTGATGGGAGTGGAGGTGTGTGATTATATAAACTGTGCGGAGAAAATTATAAAAATCGAGGAAATAATAATTATAAAAGGAAACTATTTTTTTATTATTTTAATTCTGGAACGTTAGAGAGTTGGACAGCGGCGTGGTTTTACGCGTCCTTTTCCAACGGCTAGTTTTTTGGTTTAAGGCTCGAAAGAGAGGTTTACTAGTTTGGGGTGGTGAATGTATGTGATGAATTGATGATGAGAAGTGTGCGTGAGCCACAAGAGCAGAGAACCCCTACATCGGTATAAAGATTGATTTACGAGAAACAACTATGATCAAGATTTATGTTTTTGGGGTCTCGTTATCTTTACCACTAGACCAAGACTTCTTTGAGGATAAAATCGATATTCGATGTATATTGCTTGTTTTTTTTAAACTCTATTGTTCAATGATACTTACGACGGTACAAACTTTTCATAACCTTGGAATTAGCTAGTGCTCTATAGTCATTCACGTACACTCTAAATTTGCCTCATTTATTTCCTCCCAAAATACAAGTCTAAAAACACAAAAGCCAAAAAGAAATGAAAGTTTCTGATGTGTGTCTGACAGTTTTTTTTTTTTTTTTTTTTTTTTGGGGAGGTCAAGGGAGTAATTCCTACTTGTTGGGGTTCCCTTGTTTTGATTGTCCAAGTTTTTCGAAGCTGGAAGTACAGCTAGTTACAAACACTCCCAGTTTCATCCCCACAGTCTAACCTCACTACATCAACCCTGCAGGTCTTACAATGCTGCATGAGGTTTGCTGCTCTCTCGGATTCCGGCCATCTTGGCCGGAACACGAGCCACATGGGAGATATTGATGCTGAGGTTTCTTTCTTAAACCTATATCATGAATACAGCTCCTCATTAAACTTACATGGAAAGCCAGTTAGTTCACCCCAAGTGTAACGAGCTGCTGAAAGCGAGATACTAGAAAAGATGTCGATAATAAAAATGAAAGGTACTGATCAAGAATAATTCTATTCCACCATGGTAAAGAACCTTACAAACTAAATCCTATTCCATTGAAATCATACAAATTCTGTACATCGAACATTCGAGAGAGGGAGGAAAACCTACATTGAATTCTTCGGTATCATGAAATAACCTATGTACAGAATACAAACCTCGACAACACACTAATTCTAGCAAAGATTACATTTTTGTGCTATACCAATAACAAATGGGTGGAAAAGAACACTCCTAATAGCTGCACAGCCCGAGAAGTCGAGAACTACTTCTACGCCTACTATATAAATTGAATATATAAATCGACCCCAATAAATTCTAGAGCTT
>JBBYHQ010002303.1:0-11716 GCA_038382645.1 Spergularia azorica | reverse complement strand
ATCATCCGAGTTGAAGCACACCCAATCCCAGAGCACCCAAGGCCTAGGCGTGTGCTAGATCGTGTGGCGTTGGTAGGAGATGCAGCAGGGTACGTGACCAAGTGCTCAGGTGAGGGGATTTACTTTGCGGCAAAGAGTGGAAGAATGTGCGCAGAAGCAATTGTGGAAGGTTCAGGGAACGGAAAGAGGATGGTAGATGAAGCAGACTTGAGGAAGTACCTGGAGAAATGGGATAAGAAGTACTGGCCTACTTACAAGGTTTTGGATATCTTGCAAAAGGTCTTCTACCGGTCTAACCCAGCTAGGGAGGCATTTGTGGAGATGTGTGCGGATGAGTATGTGCAAAAGATGACCTTTGACAGTTACTTGTACAAGACTGTGGCTCCTGGGAACCCATTGCAGGACTTGAAGTTGGCAGTGAGGACAGTCGGCAGCTTGGTCAGGGCGTATGGACTGAGAAGAGAAATGGAGAAGATTGAGGCTTGAGAGTTGCTCAATGTTCGTGTCTCTTTCATTTTAGTGCTATTGTCTGTAATTTGGTTAGTAGTCATCCCGATACTTTTTGAGATCGATGTAAGTAGAGAAAATTATTCTCACAATACATTCTTAGGCTGTTAATCAGTGGATTCAGAGGCTAAAGCCTTGTATTTGCTGTAAATTTCAGTAATCTTGCAGCTTCAACTTTCGATTTACTGTTAGTTGGAAGGAGTAACTGAATCTTAATTCCTACCCATGGATATTTGCTGAAGAAAGAATTTTGTGGATGACATTTTCGTGTGAGATGAAGAAGCAGTGAATTTGTGCATGTCGGAAAGGAGCACACTGAAAATGGTGAACTCCAAAGGAGTACATTTTAAAAGAAACTATAATCTCAGAATCCCTTTCTCCATCAGATTGACATATTAAGAGCTGGACTTGACCAAGAAACAAAATACTTCTATGTCACGCCACTACTTGACTTAAGAGCCCGGATATTTATCAATGAATAGTTCAATCGACTGATTTAACTTTAATCTGTTGAAGGTATAAAACTGATGTACCGTAACCATCACACATTTGATTCAGTTGGTTGTCTAATAGAAATCTCACTATTGGTCTAGGAATTCGTACTCTCCTAAACGAGCCTGTTATCTCAATTTGCATGTGCGAATTCGGACTCTCCTGCACAGGCCTATGAATAATCAAAGATTTAGAAAATACCCAACAAAGAGGCAGTGGCCCAAGCCCCAAGATTTTTCCTAGGTGATTACCGAAGGTGCTGGAAAGACATACTGCTGTCATATCTCGTGATAGCAAAATTCCACGGTCAGCATTTTTTCATGCAGACTAATTAAAATTTAGCCTGAGTAGAACTAACAAAAAAAATAAATAAAGGAGACCTACTTGGGAAGTTAGCTACCAACTTATGTTGGTTGGTCCAGCACTAACCCTGAGATAGAGAGATATACTGATTTTCTGAGTCACTCGAGGCGTTACGCTTCCTTAGTACAGTTCCTACCATTCAGCACTGTTCTGTAGCCTCTTATCTTCAGACTTCAGGTATATCCTACTCTTCCATAAATTTGTTTTACTCTAGCATTTTACTTACTGATTCATCGTATTCATACGCCGAAACCATACAATATAAGCTTGATAGAGCTTCAGAGTTTGTGAGCAATTGCATTGTCAAAACTCGAAAAACACAGACTAAGCGAATTAAATGGGGGTAAAAACTTAGGCTAAATTGCAAAAAGAAGAGCTAGATAATGGATAAGTTTTGGTACTACTTCATATCTTAGGCATATGATAAGAAAAGGCTACAGGATTTAATTCTAGGAATTTTCATACTTTTATCAACTGTCATATTCCTTCAGGTTACAACTGAGTATCTGGAACTAGTTCCTATCCAATATATACTTGGGTCAATGGATGCATAACATGTTTGTAATCTACAGTCGAAGTATAGCATCGAAATGTACACACACATAGTTTGAAGCATGTGGAATCTATATACGTAAAATTGCTGTAGGATCAAATTAAAAGGTAAAATGGACGATGTTCAGTTTCTGTGGGTACGCACCTTCTGTTGATGTGAGCATTTGATGTCATATTTTCCGACTTTGAGCTGCATCTGTGTTCTTTTATAGCTAGGACCAAAAGATGGCAGCACGAGCAGCTGCGACTTGTTCAATCGGATCTGCCTATGTCAACCCAAAAGCCAGTCTTCACTGTCATTCAAAACCTGCAGCTCTGTCCAAATATTCCCACGTCTCTTTAAGAGGATTCAGTGGCCTTAAAGCTGCTACAGATGTAACTGTTCAATCAGCAGCCAATTTCTTAGGCAAGGAAAGTAATGCAGCCCTAATTAGTAGTGTTAATCACAGAGTGCAGAGACACAGCCACATTCTCCAATATAGCTTAAATCCCCAGGCCTCGTCATACAAAGTAGCTGTTCTTGGTGCTGCTGGAGGAATTGGACAGCCCCTTTCGCTTCTGATTAAAATGTCCCCGTTAGTTTCAGAACTACATCTTTATGATATAGCCAATGTAAAGGGAGTTACAGCAGATCTTAGTCACTGCAACACGCCAGCTCAGGTCCTTGGTTTTACAGGTACGTCAGAGCTGCCTAATTCTTTGAAGGGTGTAGATGTGGTTGTCATCCCAGCGGGGGTACCAAGGAAACCCGGAATGACCCGAGATGATCTCTTTAACATCAATGCCAGCATTGTTAAGAATTTGGTGGAGGCTGTGGCTGATAATTGCCCTGAAGCATTAATCCATATCATCAGCAATCCAGTGAACTCCACAGTACCCATAGCAGCTGAAGTGCTGAAACAGAAAGGCGTTTATGACCCCAAAAAGCTCTTTGGCGTTACCACATTGGATGTTGTCAGAGCCAATGCTTTTGTTGCTCAGAAAAGGAACCTGAGACTTATAGATGTAGATGTTCCGGTGGTGGGAGGGCATGCTGGAATTACAATTTTACCTCTCCTGTCAAAAACCAGACCATCAGTGACCTTTACAAGTGAAGAAGTGGAAGAATTGACTCTTAGAATACAAAATGCTGGGACTGAAGTGGTCGAGGCAAAAGCTGGTGCAGGGTCTGCTACTCTGTCAATGGCTTATGCTGCTGCAAGATTTTTGGAGTCATCTCTGAGGGCTCTTGATGGAGATGCCGATGTTTATGAATGTGCTTATGTGGAGTCGAACCTGACAGGGCTTCCTTTTTTTGCCTCAAGGGTAAAGCTTGGGAGGAAAGGTGTTGAAGCTTATGTCTCTTCTGACTTGCGAGGATTGACAGAATATGAAGCCAATGCCTTGGAAGCCCTTACACCTGAACTCAAGGCCAGCATTGACAAAGGGGTGACTTTTGCCCAGAAGCAAGCTGTAGCTGCATAAATTTAGTTGCCGATCATTAAGAATTCACCACCAATCTCTTTCAGGAGGTAGAGAAAGCAGATTAGTGTAGTAAATCATGCTAAAATCGCCCAACCTTGCAACTCCGGTTCTTAGAATTTTGTATGCTTGAGAGAAAGGATTAGCAATACACAGCAATTGCCAAGATTTGTAATACACCAATAAAGCGAATTGTCTTTACGTCTCTTCTTCAGCACAAGAATCTTGATTAATTGCTGCATAGTTTCAGTCTTTAACAAGTATTTCAGTTGTCAGATGACTGATATGAACAACATCACACCTGTAACAGACGTTGATATGAAGCCCTCTGAAAACAGACCATGCTGCTTGGTTTCTGGTACAGCTATTGATTGGCAGCTGCTCCCAGAGTTTATCACTTTTCCTACTGAAGCATCACACAAGGTTGTTTTGGTGAATGTCCTGGCGAGTGGCGACTACCACCCTACTTGACTTGAGCCCTATTAACAGAAGCCAGAGGTGAAGCCAGGTGAAATGGAACTCAGGTATGATATGAAATTAAGACGAAATTAAGACCACACACACACACACACACACACACACACGGGACTAACGTATGAAATAAGTTGACCCTTACTAGGCCATCAATAGCAAACCAGCATCAATCAAAACATAAGTTGAAGAAAAGGAAGCAGTTCGATTTCAAACCAGCAGTTCGATTTCAAACCAGTATCAATGATCCAATGAAGTGTTTACTCTGTCTACAGCGTTCAAAAAGCTTCTTCATGCCTAATCATCCCTATGAACATCTTGGTTTTACTTATAAAAATTACTATGCTGATACAGCAATACTCACAAGCTCAGCTATCGGAAAGCAGTAAGGAGGTTGAACAGAAGAATACTCGAGTCCATGCTGTAAAGTCCCAAGAATCATCCTCAGAAATAATGATCTTCACTGTTGGAGACTCCCAAAATGGAAGAACATTTCTGGTAATCATCCCATATAGAATTAGCTCCATTGATGGCAGACAAATTGATCCCAACTTCAGTAGTTGTGTAGTTCAATTGTACTCGCCAACATACCCAGATACGAGATAAAAGACACACGGAAACCTTTTGGTCAAACTGTCTCTTACATGCTCAACATCCCACATCAGTTGTACCCAGAGTTTAGACCCTCCAATATGCCTTGGGGCTTGGGCGCAAAGAACAGGAACCATGATTCTGAAAAGCAGCACAATGCTCCTTTTCTTTCTCTGAACACACTTCCCATCAGCCAAGATTGACCTTGTACATAACGTTCAAACTCGAAGAATACCCCATTAAACACCTACCAACAGTCAGAGCAAGAGCAACATCCTTGTCTAAAGAGATGAACCCTATTCCTATCACGGATTATCAATTTCCGATTGTAAGCTGCTGAAAATACTTTAGCAAAATCATGGCAATCAACACAAATCCGAATGCTATTAGCAACTCTGATTGTTGTCCCTGGCGGAGTTGACAGTACCCCAAAAGCAATGGCTAGTTTTTCACTATGATAACAAAGTGATTTCTCCTTTTCTATCGCATTCAAATCATGCAATTCGGATGATACTTGAGGTACATATCCAGCAATCTTCAACTGCTGCAATATTTCATGCACCATTTGATAAATTTCATCTGTGCGTGGATGTGAGCCATCATCAGCAACAAATTCATGCACCGTTCCTTTCATCTCAATTGTACTAAAGCCAGGGGTTGTCATGATTTTATTTTCCTTCATGAATTTCCTCAGTTCCTTCACTTTGTCCCATTTCCGATTAGAAGAATAGGCATTCAACAACAGAACATAATCCCCAGCCTCTACCGCCTTAAGCTCAACTATATGCTCAACAACTTGCTCCGCAAGATCAAAGGCTTTAAATGTTCTGCAAGCTGCAAGCAATGTCCTCCAAACTTTTGCATCTGGCTTGACTGGCATAGACAGTATAAGATCATATGCCTTTTCAAGTAAACCAAGACGGCCTAAAATATCGACTGCACAACCATAATGGTGGATGTTGGGATGTATCCCAAACTCCTCACTCATCTTATTAAAAAGCTCAAAACCCTCATTCAACAATCCACTATGACCACAGGCATACAAAACCGCAGTCATCGCCTTTTCATCTGGAGCAATATCCATCTCTAACATCTTCCGAAATAGTTCAACAGCATCTTTCCCATACCCATTCATCCCTAAACCCGATATCATGGCAGTCCACGACACCAAATTCTTGACAGGCAATCTCTCAAAGACCTCAAAAGCTTCATCCACAGCCCCACAATTCGAATACATTGTAATTAGAGTATTATTCAGATTCATATAGCCACCATACCCATGTTCCTCTACATAATCTCGAACCCTCTTACCAAAACCAATCGCGCCCAATTGAGCACAAGCTTGAAGCAACAACAAGCAAGTCACAACATCAGGCCTACACTCAGTCCCCAACCTCAACATACTATCAAAAACAGCCAAAGTATCTCTAGTCCTCTTATTACTCACAAAACAGGTAATCAGCGTATTATACGCAATCGTATCTCTCACAGGCATTTCATCAAACACCTTACATGCATCCTCGCGCTTCCCACAAACAGAGTAAAATTCCATCAAATTAGTCATCAAGATGCAATCTTTCACATGCCCTTCTCCCAAAATCCACCTATGAATCTGCATCCCCTCAATCAAACTCACCCTCTTCACGCAACATTTCACACAAAACGAAAGCGAAAGCGCATCCGAAACAACACCCTTTTCCCTCATCTCCTTATACAAAACAAGCCCATAATCAGGAATCTCACTCATAGAATAAGCCCTGATCATCACATTGTAATGGTAAGTATCGGGTGTTAAAATTTGGTCGAAAATTCGACCCACGTAGGAGATGTCGTGACGGAGAAGTAACGCTGCTTTAGAGAGAAACTTGAGGGAAACATTAGCGTGTTGGAGAAGATAGGTGCGGATAAATTGGGCATGGAGTTGGTGAAGATGGGAGAGTGAAGAACAAGATTGTAGGAGGGATAAAATGTAGTCATTTTTCCGGAGGTGTGGGTTGAATTTGAAGGGATTTGAAGGGTTTTGTTGAGGTTGAAGGAGAGAAGAGGCAGATGGGGCGGAGGAGAGGTGGTGAGCGGTGGAGATGACGGTGACGGGACGGCGTAAGAGGGAAGTTGGCGGCATTTTTGGATTTGGGTCTGACGGACGGCTGGGTGTGGTGTTTCTGGCGCCAAGTTTTAAACGTAGGAGTTGTGTTGCCCTTTCTTGATGTGTAGCATAATGCCACGTCAATACCGCATGAATCAACTTATAATATTCCACGCCTTTTTATACCTGAGGGGTCGTTTGGATTTGATTGAGGGATGAGAATTAAGGGGATAAGAGATGAGAATAGGGGATGGATAAGGAGGTGGGAATTGGGAAAATAATCACACTCCCTTGTTTGGACGAGGGTAGGAAATAAGGTGGGAATTGAGGTGAAAAGTTTTTAGTTGACAATTTTACTCCTAAATAATCTACTCTCTATTTTACACTTAAGTGATGACAATTATGTCATTTTACCCAATTCTATTCCCTAATCCTAATACCACCTCCCACTAGGTAATAAAAATGTGGGAACCAAATCTCAAATCCCATCTTATTCTCAATTACAATTCCCACACACCAAACATGGGAAAAAATTGAAAGTGTGATTAATATTCTCATCCCACCTCTTATTCCCACAATCCAAACGACACCTGATAATATTAGATCTACTCGGTTTTATGATTCGCCGGGCACAAAAGAACGTGGATCGGTTAATTCTTGTCGTGGGATTATCAATTTATCATTACCTCTTTTGATCCACTTTGTCCCACAACCTGACAATTGCGTGCCGGAATCTCAAGGTTCATTTTTTTTAGAATGATCATTACCGGCCTTGTTAGGTATAGGAAACTGACACCTCTGAATGTTATATGTCAACCTCTGATTTGGGAATGGGATCGCCTGAATTATTAATTTCTGCTTTTTGTTCAAGGATGCTGATTAGGGTTGTGCAAAAAACTCGTTGAACCGAACCAAAAACTGAGAAAATCGATCCGGAAAATAGGATAATCGAGCCGAGAATTATTGATTTATGTTTGTTGTTCAAAGATGGTGAATACTGGTCCTAGTGCATCAGATCCCTTCACAATCTCAGGAGCAAGACTAATGGCTTCGTCTAAGACCATTAAGGACTTGATAATATCCCCAAAAAATATTGTGTCTTTTTTTTCAGCAAAATGGAATTGAATTATACTAAGAGTGAGTGCATATGAACGGAACGAGGGGGTACAAGTACTCATTTATTTAGAAGAACACTTCATCATTAGAATGAACCTTCAATAACATGTTACAAAGAATACAATTTGAGAATTGAGCGCAGTTTTAGCACAGTCTACGTTCTAGGCACGCTTGAGTCGATCTAAAACCGATTTTACCGTAAACATTTATCGTAAAAATGAACACATAATAACATGTTACAAAGATACAGTTTGAGAAGCATTCAACGCACAAAAAAATGGCTTATTGACCACAATTTCTAAGCATTAGAAAAACAGTTGGAGAAAATTGCCAAACCGAGACATTTTATTGATTTGAAATCTGTGATTCTGTTCAAGACCCATGACAACAGTTTGTAGCTAGAAATACTGACAAGGTAACCTAAGTAGCTCAAAATGAAGTAAAAATACTGAAAGCACATCAACAAGATAAACACCGACTCAAAATGAAGTAAAAGTAAGGTACGAGTACTTTCAGTTTAATCCTCATCAAGAATTACTCCTAGAAACTGTCCTGATTACTGAAGCCTGTAGAACTTCTTCTCTGATGCATCCACTAGGTACTCATTTCCTTCGCCGCACCGACACACGAATGTAGCGACTAACCATCCTCTTGGAAGCTGTGGTTCAAAAGCTCTGGGAATGACATTTGCATTCTCAGTCTCCTACAGCGCATAGGATTTTTCAATCAGTAAACTTCATAAGCATGAAAACTAACTCAGTATATAATAATAAAAACTTAACCAAGAAACAGGTAAAATTGAATTTGCATCCCACCTGAAAGTCTGCACTTGATGTCAATTGACCTGCATCAGTCGGACTCTGAGTCTCCTGCTGTACATACAAGAAATTCATCAGTAAACTTCATAAGCAGAAAAGTAACTCAGATTTATTAAAAAAAAATGTTAATGAAAAAACAGGAAAGATAAGATGTTGCAACTAATTAACCTGAAACTCTGTACTTGTTGTCATTTGAACTAAATCTGAAATGGTTGTGTTGCTGAGAAGCTCCTCCTGCTGCTGCTGCTGCTGTGATGCCTTCACAATCTCAGGCACAGGACTAAGGGCTTCGTCTAAGACCATTAAGAAATGGAATTGAATTATACGAGTACTAAGAGTGAGTGCATATGAACGGAACGAATAGGGTACAAGTACTCAATTATTTAGATGATGATCACTACATCACTAAAATGAACCTTCAATAACATGTTACAAAGATATAATTTGAGTTGGGCATAGTTTTAGAACATGTGAAAAATAGATGCAGTATACTTCAAAAAATTTGTTGACTTCATTTCTGTTCACGACATCGTAAGAATTGAATTTGTATATTACAACAAGATAAACTAACCACGCTCAAACCAATCAAGCTATGTAAAACTAAAGTACAGCACGATCAAGCTACGTAAATCTAAAATACATCACATAGCATTTTCATTTCACAATATAAACTCACACGAATTAATCTCTTCACATAGTAATTGTCGACTAGTTTAATGGCTAAAATTTCTAAGATAGACGAGTACTGCAATTGCGTCTTTTAACCTGGGCGAGCTTGGCGGTCGCCAAATGTCTCAAGATCATATGCGTAGCAGAAGAGATACATATGTACGTAGCGTGGTGGTAAATGGCGCATAACTTAATAGTTACACGAATGAACTAAGATGCTTGTGCAATCGTGGGTCGGATAATGGATGTCTACCGATTGTGCAAGTGTGTGAGAACCTAATTTCCTACATTGAGTTTAATGAATTAAGAAGAGAGGTTTTATTTACCGCCCACTAAAATGTACCTTGGTCATTTAAAATGTAATTATCCTTGTATACATCGCGTTATTTTATGTTGTTCAATCCACTCAAAATTAATTTAAATTTTATCATTTTGGTAGGTAATGGCTGAATCAGTTTTGTGGTTTTATAAGTAATTGATGGTTTAAGAATATTCAAATTGCTAATTTACTAGCTGCAACTCTTCATCCAGTGGGCACATACAGCTCCCAAGATTCAATAAATGCAGTTGATTCTCCAATCACAATCAAATTGCAAATGGTACGATTAGACAAATTGTATTCGTAATGCTGCAATTCTATGATTTACCAATTTTATGAATGCGTTTGAAAAAACAATTCCATCTTGTCGGTGGTGCAATTTGTCTCTATTATGATTGATTTGATTTAAATTGGGATTTTTTTTCTTGTTTGTCTCAACTATGAGATAAGTCAATTAGATTGATTTTCAATTAATTGATGTATTATGATTGTCCGATCTGATGAATCATTTTCGTTCATCACAGTGACGTAAGTGTTGAGATTTGTAGGGGGTGGGTGTTGTTGTTGGAATCAAGATGAGTTATGCTTTTGAGAGGAGTAGTACGTACTGGGAATTAAAATGAATGAGAGATTGTTTATGTATTCATTAAAAGAGGGGTGTCTTACCTCTCACTCACGCTCGCCTCCACTTCCCCTACCGTTCGCCTTGCCGGAGTTGGCCTTTAATGGCCGAAAATTAAATTATGTTTTGTATGTGAAATAAGATTACCTAGATCTATAATTAGGTGGTCTTAAGGTGGTTGATGTTGATGTTGGTGGTAGGGAATGAGGTCGCCTGAGCCTCGTGGTGGTAGTGGTGGTGACGACGCCGACATATCTGGTGGTTGGTGCGGGTATACGGCAGGATAGGGCGGCGGCAGCAGTGGCCCGGGGGTGGGGAGAGGAGAGAGGAAAGAAAGAAGGATAATTTGGGGTTTCAAAGAAATATAGTTGTAATATGATAAATATCTAGGGGCATTTATGTAAATGAAATTATTTAATTGTAACCATGGTACATTTTTCTTCCAAAGTTGGAGGGATGAAAATCAAAATAAATATGGGAAAACTCATTCTCCCAGATCCCTCAATCTCTCTCCCTTTCCCTTCCAAAATTGTATCCAAACAAGGGATCCAATTTCCCTCCGTCCCTCTCCCCTCCATTTCCCTCCATTTCTTACTATCCAAACATACTATAAAGTTCTCTAAATTTCAAAGCGAGTAGTGAATTGTTTATTGAAGTGTAAAACCATTATATTATGGGTGCTCTAACTATTAGTCTAAACTTTTGGCTTGATTGGTTATCTAACATGGTATCAGAGACTCAGCGATCCTGAGGTCTCAAGTTCGAATCCTGATAGCCCATTCCTTTGTTGTGTTGGAGTCTTAATAAAAAAAAGAGCTCAGTTTAAATGTTGTGTTTGTGGGCTAGTGAATTACCCACGCTTCAAGCTCTAGTGCGGCTTTGCGTGAGAGGGCATGTTGAAGTATAAAACCATTGTGGGTGCTCTAACCATCAGTGTAGACTTTTGGCTCAGTTGAAGCATTCAAAATGTTAAAAAGGCAAATCAACCAAAAGTCTAGACTGATGGTTAATGTCCAATAATTTGTTATATCTTAACACAAAACACACCAAAAAGATGCCATTTTTACCATAATTTTAGAAAAATAGTTGAAGAAATTGCTAAACTTGAGACATTTTATTGAGTTCAAACACATTATATCCAAGCTAAATCATATAGTACTACAAGATCAACTAACCGAAACATCAAATTCACATTTTTTGATTTCTCTAACTACTGAAGTAAAACTAAGTACATAACACCATGTAAATTCTCGAGAAGTAATACTATGACTATAACTTTTACTGTAATTTGAAATAACATATGAAAATTAAGAACAGCTTGAGATATTTCTTGTCAGACGCCTTCACCAGGTAATGATTATCTTCCCCACATTTACAGTTGAACTTCACCACAAACCACTCCCCTGACACTTTCTCTGCTTCATCCTCCTGCTCACTCATCCCTACCTTATGTTTCTCCTGCTGCAACAACAGATTGGGTCTGATATGGTCCTCCTGAGAAGATGCTCCTGCTGCTGTTTCTGTTGGGATATCCCTCCATAAGGAGGAAGAACTCATTTGATGTGAGTTTATGAAGTAAGGGGGAAAAGACCATTTTACCCTTACTAATGTGTGGCTTCTTGGAGAAGCTTTGCCAAACACAAATGTGT
>JBBYHQ010002242.1:0-11721 GCA_038382645.1 Spergularia azorica | reverse complement strand
AATTTCTAGGACCCGTTGTCAACGGGTCCGGGTACGGGTCCTAATTTTTAGGACCCGTTAGAAACGGGTCAGGGTCCATGATTTTGGAGCGGGTACCCGTTCATGCTCACCCCTATGGATATTACTTCTATATGTTTGTTGGTCAAAAACTAGATAGTGTTTTTAATCCATTTATTAGTGTACATCTCTAGAATTTTGCGAGTAGATCCAAACAACATGATTTGATTTGTACGTAGTAAGCTATCGATGTTCACACCTCGCTCTTTTCGTTTTGAACGGAGTATACTGAGTACTGACAAACAAAAAGGGCATGGATATCTTTTGTGTCACTTGAATCTGAAATAATATATGCTTACATATAAATCGACTTAAAAGCATTACAGTAGCGTTCGTAAATACAAAATATAGTTGAAATAAACGACATACATGCATGTAGGGAGCAATTGAGATAGAAAACATATATGCATTATACATATATGTACATTAGTCGGAGGTTGTTGCAGTCATAAAAAGTCGGAGGCTAGGGTATCTGGGTATGCATGCATAGACGCATTATAAGACTAATGTCACGTGCGATTCAACTTATTCAACAGTATTTTCAAATTAGATCAGATTTATTCAAATCAAATCAGTTTTATTCAAATCAAATCAAATCAAATCAGAAGTATCCAAATAACAATCAATGAATCCAATCTATTTCTAGTTATCTATTCGTCTAATTGTAATTAATTTATCAATTATTCAGTTCAGATCAAATCAAATCAAATCAGTTCAATTCAAATCAAATCAAATCAGATCAGAAAAATGCAGTCCAATCGCACAGGGTCTAAGTACACAATATACATACCCCCTCTGTTTTTTTCAATTTTTGTTCTCAACATGCAATTAGGTTGAATATGTATAAATCGCGAAATTCCATATCCATGGAGTATACAACAAAGTATATATATTATAATGAGATCTAATGACCTTACTTAGCTTGTGGCATTTAAAATGTATGAGAAAATTAGAGTCATGGTGAAGGGATTCTTTCTCTCTTGAATGGTCATGTGCTGCATGCTCTTATATATTCCGTTTCGACTTTTGATTGTGCGTTTCATCTCGATGTTCGGCCAATAATGCGGGTGGCCGATGTGAGTTAAGTCCTTCTAGAAACCTGCATAAATCGTGCTGATTGATTTGATTTTGTGCTTCCTCCATAAAATTATTTTGTGCGTGTGAATTATATGAAGCATATAATATTGAGATATTATCTACGGTACTCTTGAGGTTTACGTAATTCTATGTGGTACTCATGTGATTTTCGTAATGTCCATGGTACTCCCGTGGTTTGCATTTTGCTCTAATTTTAACAGAAAAGTTAACTCCGTTAGAATGTGTTATATTTAAGGTTTTAATTAACAATAATTGCAATAATATATAAAAAATTAACCTGAGTCATTCATTTTTTACAATCAATGGTTCACAATTAAAGCTTACAACAACAACAACAACCAAACCTTATTCGCAAAATGATTGGGGTCGGCTAACATGAATAGTCACCCGGTAACCGTCTTGTGCATGTTATAAAATTTCAAAAATATTGTGGGCGACCATGGATAGAGTCCCTCCACACCGTTTTATCCAACACCATCCTTTCTTCCACCCCTACGATCGACACTCATATCACTTCTAATCACCCTCATCCAAGTTATCTTGGATCTTTCTCGACCCCTTATTATCACTTCCCCACCATTCTACTCTTCTAACTGGCGCGTCACTAGGCCTCCTTCTCACATGGCCATACTACCTTAGTCGGTTCTCCCTCATCTTGTCCTCAATGGCTGCAACCCCTACTTTCTTCTAATAACTTCATTTCTTAACCGATCACGTTTTGTATGTCCACACATCCACCGTAGCATGCGCATTTTCGTCACACTCATCTTATGAACATGACATTGTTTCACGGTCCAACTGAATATTACAGTTCCGCCTTGATTGTCGTTCGATAAAACTTACCCTTCAACTTAATGGGCATCCCTCGATCACACGGAAACCCTATGACATTCTTCCACTTCAACCAACCTGATTTGATCCTATGGGCACATGTCCATCCAATTCTCCATCCTTTTAAGAATCGATCCCAAATATCGAAAGAACTATGATCCCTGAACAACATTTCCATCCAACATGATCGTCTCTATCTCTGGGCGCCTAATCCCGCTGAACTTACTCTCCAAATACTCGGTCTTGTTCCAACTTAACTGAAACCCTCTAAACTTCAAAGTGTGCCTCCATAGTTCCAACCTCTTCTCTAAATCTTCTTTCATTTCTGAAATCAACACTATATCATCTGCAAACATCATGCATATGCATCATGGTATATCATCATGGATTGTTCTCGTCAATCCGTTTATGACTATGGCAAATAGAAACGGACCAAGTACCTTTAAAAAAAAAAAAAAAAAAAAAAAAAAAAAAAAACACCAACCCATCCCTTTATTTTCTCTCCTCCCCTACCTACTCCTCTACCACGCACCACCAGCCTTATCTCTTTCCACCAACATGCACCACTACCATAATACCTGAAACCAACACCCCCTGATCGACGGTGGGCCGCCCAGATCACCTGGGCTATCACCCACCAACGTTGTTGCCTCCTACGCCCCTTACGTCCGATTTTCTTCTATGGTCGCCGACGGTGAATGTTATAGGTCGGTGACTCGGTTGGGGTACTTGTGGCGCCGTTGGAGGGGAAAGGGCGGGACAACTGTGAGTCGTGAGAGCGGTCTTTGGTGGTGGTGATGTGGTGGTACATGGGTGGGGATGACGGAGGAGAGATAAAAGCATTTCGGATTCATATTAGTTCATTTTTTTTTTCAATTTTTTTTTGTATAATTGTGTCAATTGAAGTCAAACGAAATTTATAGCATTCAAACACAAACGGAATTAAAAGAAGGTAACTTTTCCGTTAAAATTAGAGCAAAATGCAAAATTCGAGGGTACCGTGGACATTACGAAAACCACAGAATTAATTACGTAAACTTCATGCGTACCTTGGATAATATCGTTATTATATTGTCAATGGTAAGCTTTGAAATCTATGTCTATGTCAATTTTGCTACTGTTAAAGCATGATTCGGCCTAGGTCGCACTCGTTAGGAGGAGAGAGAGTTTGTTTCATAAACCCAATGAGGTTTCATCCTAAAACCAATTGACAATAAAAGGAGTGACTCATTGGTTTATATACATATAAACTCTCTCCTTTTTTTTTTAATGTGGGACACTCACAGGTAGGGTTGTTCAGAAATTTGACCCGGACCTATTCGGTCCCTACTGCCCAGCCCTCTCTACTATATCTCAGTTTCCATCGGCCGGTGTCAGACCATTCACAGACAAGGAGAAGTCGCTTTACCAAGAGCAAAAAACACAAACCTAATCGAAGTGAGATACCTTATAGTTAAGAACTCCTTAGGTTACTATGAGCCTTAAGCAGCGAGCACACCTTTCTTTACTAGAATAGCAGCAAACAAAGAAAGGTTTTATATTCTCTTTTTTTTTTTCTTGCATGTGTTAAGCATAGCATTGATTCATCTTGACTTGCTGAGAAGAGTAGTTTGATGTTCTTGTTCTTTCTCTATTGTTCGAGTCCCTCTTAGTATCGAGCTATTGATAGAGTTATTGAATCTCTTGTAAGAGCAGAAAAAGAAAGCAATGCCTATATAGTAGGAGTACTCATTATTACAACATCTACTATTTCCTGTACAACCTAAATAAAGTGCTTTGCGGGGGGAAGGGGTTCCATTTGCTATAGGAGCTGATAAACTTATATGATAGATACCCCTAAAGATGACTTAATCTAGTGAGCTACTTTGCTTTGTCCATCCTTTCCCTAAGGAGGTATGGTAATTGGTTTGAGGTTTTGGGGAAGACCCATGGGGGCATCTTTTGCTATTTTTATTGATAGCTAGAGTCCATCAAAATACATGTACCTTTCAATGAGGGAATTATAGAGATATACTCCTATTTTTTAGTCACTTTCGACTTATTCTTAGGAGTAGGGAGTAGATAATTACACATTTTCTTAAAGAGAAAGAAGGGAGAGAGTGCTTCTACGAAACTTGGAAATGCAGAATGTGGGATTCGCGGGGTACGGAGTCGTGCTCTCATATCGGATTTCACGCTAGATGTTGGGACTGGACTCTAGGTTAATCAGGTAAGGTTTTGATTCCTTATTTAGTAGGAGTATGAAAGGAACTCTACAGCCTATTAAAAGAAGTAATGAATGAACGAAACTCCTCCTCCTAACTCTAGACGTAAGGGATGTTTTGAGGCATAAGGACTCTTATTAGATAGCTTTTGGCTAAGGCCTAAGGACTGTGTCAACGAGCTATGCACCAATCTTCCTAAGAAAGGTTTGTGCAAGCAACTCGGCCTTACCTTAGCACTAAACTATTCAATTGCCACTCATTTGCACCTGATGAGTTCAAAGACGGTCGGTCATTGATTACCTACTTTTACCTTCAAAAGGGAAAAGTCAAGAACCTAAGAGAATCCATAGACAATTCAACCAATTGGGACTATATGTTAAATGATACGAATCCTAGCCTTGAGCTTCCTTCAATTATGATAGAGATAGTGACCTTGAAAGAAAAGATGTAGTCTTTCCTTAACGTCCCTTTGCCTCAGGGAGTGGCAATTCTTGGTCCAAAACCTGGGGTTCTTGGTCTTGGACCGAGGACTGGAACATCGATAATTCAATATAAAAAAAATTGTTGAGACCCTTTTTATTTCGTTCTCATGTTTCGTGACTATCATTAGAAGACCTGAACCCATACATCTCCTTCCTCTTTAGTCTTTATTTGTACTAGATAAGTAGTTAAAAATTGAAATCCGATTCTAACAAGTAAAAATTGATTTGGACATCTAGTACATTGGGGTTATTGGAAGAAGCAGGTATAAAAAATAAAGGGGAGAGAGAAAAGAAATGAGTTTTAATGGAGAAGACGGGAAAAAAATAATAATAAAAAAAACATAAAAACGGACTTTTTTATATAGCCTGTCCGGTCCGGTCTGGGTTTGGACGGAAATTCCGGTCCTGTCCGAGTCCGGTCTTCCCTAATTCGGTCCGGTTTTCAGTCTTTAGTTTTCGGTGAATTCGGTCTTCGGTCCTCCCCGGTCCAGTCCGGGTCTAGACCGATGAACACCCCTACTCACAGGTAAAGCTCACTTTTAACACTCCCCCCCTCACGTGTGAGTTCTCTTTTACTAGTAGATTGGGTTTAGGGGCTAGTCGGGTCTCTTCTATCTCTCCTTGGTTCTCAAATATACATCCCATCTGCGCAGACTGGCCTTTACAAGCTCACATGGCTCTTCTAGCTCTCTTCGGTCGTTCTTTTCGGTTGCACATTATGGTCCAGCTGCATACGGGCCCAATTTATCTTCTTGAGTTCAGCTCATGTCTTCAACCATGGGCTCTGATACCATGTTAGATAACCAACTAAACCAAAAGTCTGGACATGGTTAGAGCACCCACAATGGTTTTATATGTCAACACGCCCCCTCACGCAAGTGATCATTTGGGCTTGAAACATGGGTAACACTGACCCACAAATAACATACGACTTATATCGAGCTCATACTGAGACTCCAAGTCAACAAAGAAGGGGGTTAACATGTACAGGATTCGAACTTGAGACCTCAGGATCACCGAGCTCATATGCATGTATTGCACCGTAATATATATATATATAGTATCCTCATTATGGTATCAAGCTTCCTTTCCTAAAGACCTAAAACATCGCTTCCGCTGCCTTGCCGGTGGGCTAATAATCTATGGCGCTACACCCACTGGCGTGATATGTAGTAATGATGTAGTACTTCTTTCTTAATTCAAATCTTGTGTTCATACTCAATATGTTGTACAAGTCTATTACCCTCCAATTCCAAAGAAAAGAGGAAAAGTATGTTCATCAAGATTTATGTCCGTTCGTACGTGCCAAGCCAAGTACTTCGATGACCTCAAAAAGTATTTTGGTGGTCAATGTAACAGATACGGAGTGTACTTCGTGCAAATTTGTATCCTAAGGTCGGATTTATTCCGAACTTTTAGAGTGTCGAACCAATTTCGACCCACTCGTAGTCGTAGTATTGTTGGTTTTACGGTGTCCATTAAACCATAATCGCATTGGAATTTGAGCGTTGCCGATTTGGCGCAATCTGTTGTATTGCACTGGCTTGTTCCGGAGACTTGATGTATTCCCCACTGCCTCACCTACCATCGTTGACCATCCCAACCACTTCCCCACCCCCCGCCTTCACCACCACATGGCCACCCATGGAGGCGCGAGACTAGTCTAACCCGTCATCGTAGCTGTCGTGCATTACAACCACCTTAGAAATCCCATGACGGCGAGGACGCCACATCAGATCGGCGGCATAACTCTCGCCGCTGCCTTAAGAGTGCTGATCAAATCATATACGTAATATTAATATCTTCCACAAGTTTCTGATGAAATGATAAAGGGGTTTTTCGGGGTGGATGAACAAGGTTGATCGAGGAAAGAGAAAATTAAAAGAAAGGGCTCTTTGGGGTGATTTTGATGCACGTCGCCCTCGATGGGTGGTCTTACTGGACTTGCGCCACCATGTGCGGCCCAGTGGTGGTGAAGTTGGGAGAGGGTTGGTGCAGGAAAACTGATTGAGGGAAAAAAGAATTGGGTATATTTATTTTTTCAATTTTGTGATCTTATTTTGTTTATTAATTATCAATTAAAACCAAGTTGATTAATTATCACTAATCGTACGCCACATTACCGGTTAACATCAAAAAGTTAAGGGTGTTAGGGCATAAGGCACCACGTGCCTAAAGGTTGTTCGAGGGCACCAGATTGTACAAGTTTCAAAGGTAGGGGCACTACGCGCTTTTTGACATGGTTCGAGGACATCACGTGAATTTTTGCCGAATGTTGTATAAATACCACCGTATTTATTAATGAGAACAACAAAGTATTCGTAACCGTAAACACAAATTTAATAGCTACGTCCCCAGAATCCATACATATAGTATATGATATAACAAAACTATATATATTGCTAATTCTTCAAAAATAGTACTCCACTCTGTATTAGATATATAAAATCGTTGAAAAAAAAAAAGCGTTGCGTATTTCATGTAAAAAATGATGTTTTTAAGTGGTGATTGTTTGAAAATTGAGAACTATCCTAACATATCACAAGTAATCCTGGAGTAGAGCATCTCCAATGGAAGGAAAATCCTTGTAGTTTAGCTTGTGAAAATGTTGATGTAAGCAGCTCATACCATTAGAACAAAGATAGATGTAACTATTTTGTGGGCAACGTAGCCTCCCTAAGCTACGTAGCTTGAATATTAAATAAAAAAGGAAAAATAAATTTATGTATCTAAAGTCGTTGATGTAAATAAATAGTATTTTTTTATTGTAGGGTCACACAAAACAACAATGCATATAGCTTGCCATTGGGGTAATTTACATTTTTTGTTTAATTAAATTATCTCTCCTATATATGTGGCAAATCAAAACTAAATTCCTTGTAGTTTATCACTGGAGATGCCGCTCTTCGTAATCACCTATAGTAAATACAATGTTTTAAGTATTAATATTGTTAGCATTATGTTACTGACTTACTCCCTCCGGTCCAAATTAAACTCTCCGCTCCCTTTTGCGCACCTTAAAAGGAAAGCTAATAAATAATTCTTAATGATTCATTTAGCAAATAAATTTAAAACCTAGTTATAAACAACATCTTTATCTTGCCTCCATAATTATTCACTCGAAAAAAAACGTAATACTTTAGAAACGGGAAAAACAAAGTCAAAACCTTAAAAAAGAGGATGAGAAGTTTAACCTGGACCGGATGGAGTATTATTTAGGTTTGTTACTTTGTTAGTAATGCAGCACAACATTAGAGAGAACCTGCAAGAGAAAAGTTGTACCAAAAAAAAAAAAAAAAAAAAAAAAAGAGAGAGAGAAAAGTGGGTTTGTTTCTACCGAAACTACATTTATTGTACCGTAAATTTATGTATTTAGAGGCTTTTTATACGTTTGATAATAAACATATATCTTTAGCCAAAGGATGTTTGCTCATGATAATCCAACTTTATGAACTCTCTCAAAATCACAATGGTACTAAGATGAGGTGACACATATTAGAAGATCGATGAGATCATCAAGCTAATTAAGATTGGATAACATTTTGGAGGTTTGGCCTTTATCCTTCATCGAAGCGAAAGATCGTGAGAGTAACTTTTTTTAGGCTTTTCCTTCATCGAAAACAGACAACACGTTTTTCTTTATTGTTGTCCATGGACCAATTGCAAATTCAATTTGCTTTTCCACCTCCATAGTCGTGCCTAACGTTCATCCTAACTATCTGTTTTTTTATGTGGTATTTTATGAATCATTAACGTTTGTTTGAATTATGTAAGAACGAATATTTCAAATGATTGCAATATAAAGAATGAAATTGATCGGAGAAAGTTATTTTTATTGAGATTAATGTACTTATTTACTACTATTGATTATTAACTTGTTATGTACTTTTCTTAGATGGGTACGATCTTATTGGCTTTTGTAATCTTATCTATTTTGTCTGTAGCCAATTGCGTGAAGATTGATTTAGTGATTTTTTTTTTTTTTTTTTTTGGGAAGTGAAGATCATCAATAATTTAGCTTGATCAATTCCCTCCATTGCATTTACATTGATTGAGTTAATTCGAAAAAGTTCGTCCCAACCAATAGTTTATTTAAATTATTGTCTAAGGTCATGCAATTTGTTAATATGAATGCGTCTACCACTTCGCTTCGCGAAGATAACAATGCACCCGCATATACACTGTCCAGGCTCGAGTTTGAGAGTTCACTTGAGAAAGGTAAGAAAAGCGCTCTAAATATATGAACTTAAGATCTCTTGTTTGTTTAGGTTTTTGGCAAACATGCACATGAACTATGTCAAATTATGCGTTGTGACACATGATCACTTAACGGTCAAAAGTAAACGATATTATAGAAATGAGAAATTAGGGGCACCAAATGTCAAAAGTGCAAAGTTCAGGGGCACCAAACTGTACTAGTATGAAAAGAAAGAGAATCACGCGCAATGTGACATAGTTTTGGGACACCACGTGACTTTGTCGTCTAGTTTTTTATGCATGTCATGTGAAAGTATAATCTCAATAAGAAAAGGAAATGAAAAAAAAAAAACACAACAACGATGATTGAGGCCTGATTAATGATTTTAGAGCTTAATCTATACTCCGTAGTCCGTACATAGATTGTATGTAGTAGTATGATACGGTTGATAGCAAATACCTGTTTTACTAGCAGGTAGTAGTAGGTAGCAGGTATTCGTTGGTTCTAAAAGTAGCAGTTGATAACTTGATATGAGACGTATTCGCCAGAAGTAGCTAATAGTGTCACTCTGAAAAAGCATAACACCATTCTATAAAAGCGCAACATTTGCTTTCTCATCAATCACTGTCGTAAGACTAATCTACTTTTTTTATTAAACTCATGTACTTTCTCACCAAAATGTTGTACGAACATTTGATCAACCCGTGGTACTTTTTTTTCCTTCTTCTGAATGGTACACTTCATGCAGCCAATTTTGTTTTAGCGTGACGACTTAAGAAAGTTAATTGGTCTTATCGTAATAACAAGATCAATCTTCCTATTAGTCCATGATGGATCTAAGGATATATACGGAATAAGGTCCCGTTTGATAGGATTGTATCTTTCTGAACTGATCTGCTGATCTGAATGACTCTGATATGAATTTGTTAAAATTTTGATTGAATTTCTACGAATTAGTATCAATTATGGACCAAATACATTGATAGTTATTTGAACATTTCTGATTTGATCTGATTTGAATGACTCTGAACTAATGTGAATACTATTATTAAGTCCTATCAACCGAGATCTGGGTAGTAAATAATAGGATGTGGCTTGTGAGAGGTAAATTAATTGGATCATTGTGCAAGCTAAAAAGTAAATAAAGCAAAGTAATCATCATTCAATTTTTATTTTTTTATTTTTTTTATGAAAATGGCATTGAAATAAAATAATACTCCGTATAAAATAAAATAAAACCTAAAGTCTTACAAGCCAAGTAAGCATCATAAAGTTAAACGGCTTGTTTGTGTGCTTCAAAGATAGAGTGCATGTTAAAAGTCATCAGGTAAATCAATATACGAAGTATATATGTAAACAATATCTAATGGAGTACAAGGTGAAAAACCGAATAATTAGTATAACAATTGGTAAGATGAATTTTCTTTACATCTAATTATATACGCTTTCATAAATCAATTAAAGGATAACTAGTACAATTTCAATTCGAAATAGTGATAATCTATAGGAGAAAAATTATGCAATTGCAAAACAAAGAGCCATAATTTCGTTAGGTGGAGAACAAGTGAAGCCAAAATGTTAGATTGATTAAAAATTTTTGTTAAGATCCAAAACTAAGGGTGTCCTTTTCCGTCGGAAGTAATATAATATTAGTGGGGTTGGGAATATAACGTTTCACATTTGTTTGCACGTCCCCTTTGCATAGCTTAGCCTATGCCATTGGCCTATCCACTCGAATAAACAACTGTCCATACATTATTCTATGCATGCCAAAAACTATTATACAACCATTTGCATTATGTACATGGATTATTATTAGTATGTAAAAATCCGTTACCAAGAAGTAATTTAGCATCAATAGCTAATCAATAATCATTTAAGTTAACAGTGACGTGAATTGAAATTGTATTGATATATATACACTCGACATGAGATTATTGACTCTATCATCAATCATGACAAATTTTGGCATACCAGCGTTAGTGAATTACTACCGCTATATAAAAACGTTTGTGTAACGGTTGGGACGAACATTGTGTGTATAGACATATAAGACAAAGACGTATGTATAATATAATTAAGAACGAATAATAATGAACAAATCAATGAACTAACCCTATTGCTTAAGAGCATAGCCTTTCTGTCACCCCATTCATCAGCATGATATCTCTTAATATTTAAAACACATTTCTCTGACTTCTTAATTTCTTCATTTCTCACTCACCTTCTACATATACATACATACATAGGAGTACATACTTTTCTCTCTCCTCTGATCTCCTACAAACAAACAAGAGCTTTATAGAAGTGGATCGAAGTGTCTTATGTTGCGGAAGATATAATTTGGAACAACAACAAACTAACGTACCTTATTTTTAAGGGAAGAATATCAAAATCAGCCCAACTTTTGAAGGGAAAGTCTTAAATTTTGAGGGTAACTTTAGTACAATTTCAAGAGCATGGAAGCGAGCCTAAGTGATTTGTACTCGAATGTTATCATTAAAGATCATTTGGAAGATCAAAGGGAACACTCTTCAGATAACAGTGGCGAAAATTCGCCTTCTACAACGAATTTCGCCTCTATAAACTCTCCTAAGAGAAGGTAAGTCCCTCCCTCTGCATAAAAATGTTGTAAACAACTGTTATTTAATTTTCTCAAATCCTAGATACGCCCCTGATTATAATACGAGCTTGGGTTTACACTTGTGTATGTGTACAGTAGGCGAGCGATTCAAAAGAAGGTTGTTACTATTCCACTGAAAGATTTGGAAGGGTCCAAGTTTAAGGGCGAGTGTACTCCTCCATCTGATTCTTGGGCTTGGAGGAAATATGGCCAGAAACCCATCAAAGG
>JBBYHQ010002211.1:0-11724 GCA_038382645.1 Spergularia azorica | reverse complement strand
AGAATTTACCACTTTGTCAGCTTTGCGGCCTGTGCACCCCTAGACTCAAAGCCAACCATAGTACAAATAGTGGTCGATAGTGAAAAGCCTGCACCATTGTCCCAAACATTATTTTGCATGTGCTTTTCTTACAAACTTGCATAATAAGATAGGCATTACCTTTGTAGCTTGATGGCTTTAGAGCCGTGAATACGACAACAGGAAAAGTAGGCAACAGTGCCTCCAACTTGTCGCCAACATCCATTGTCAGGTCTTTCCAAAGGGAAAGCAACAAACTGCAGCCTGAGCTGCTCACGACATTTGAGTCAGTCAAAACAAAATTGTTTGCTTATTAGGTGGACGTAGATATATCACATGTCTACCATAAAGAAGAGAATTATGCACCAAGGGTGAACTATATTGTATATGTTCCTTTTGATGTTTTGGAGTAAGAGGTAAAATGCATGCTTGTTTGTAAGAATATTTGTTTTCATTAGGTCGAATTTTATGTAGCCCATTTACTTTACGAAAAGGGTGTTTTTTTTAGAAGCGAATGATATGAAGGTTACGAGTTGTACCTGTTGTCCAAGACGACAAGCTCACGGACCTGGACCTCGTCCGACTGACCTACTCTCACACTCTGTGTGGGCTGAATGTAAATTGGCACGCCAATAATGCATGTGGTTTAAAACGCCCAGTAAAAAACATGTTCTATAAGATTAAGGTGTTGAGTTGCAGCTACGGAATGTTGTGGTTGTTAAAAAGGATTAAATGCTTACTGAATCGCTCATCGCCGCCTGAGGCTCTTGGCACATCTGCCATTGTTAGGTAGTCGGGCTCCCCGACTTCTTCAAAGGTCCCCACCTTCTGGATTACAGTTCTAGCGCCAAAAGTCAGCTGGTATTTGATCTCAGCATTTGGCCTAAGGAATTTCTTGGGTATTGGCTTAACAATGGCATTTGAAAGTTCGTAGATATTCTGATTCCCAATCACCTTTTCATAAGCCTCAATGTCATCATTGAACAGGATTGCCTTCATTTGTTGTCCCTGAAATTCAAGCACACTATTACTGCCAAAGGTAATTTTAGATATGAATCAGATAGTGGGACAACCTCTTCATCCTCAAAAGTGATCATTTGGTATTTAGTTTTAGGGGAAGTTTGCTTCCGTGACTTGTCTATAACCTTGACCCTTACTGTGTAAGGTCCGCTACGATGTGATAGGTCCTTCAGGTATTTCTTCTCAGATCTCACCATCCTGCACATCAACCGAATGACCAGTGCAAACAACAATAAATCTAGTGTAATTGAATGTGAATAAGCACTCCTCATTTATCACGCATTTCTGCATAGGCGACATATTTCTAACAGCACACATAGACATTATGAATCACTAATAATGATTCGGCATAACAGATTGTAAACAATCCAATAGGATATAATCTGTATATTTTTCTTAAATTGTAACACACTTCAGCGACACACTTTTTTTAATTGCGCACTTTGCTATATGCTTCTGTTTAAGATAAGCTGTGTTATTCATGTCGACATTATGTTAACAACCATTAACTTTGATATCTTGTTAAATTGTAAAATGTGGACATAATTCGTGTGCTTTCAACAAGAAAAAAAGTTTCTGTATGCTAAACTTATTCCGGTATATCTAACCCAATTACATATGCTTACCTGGTTAATTAAGGGGGGGGGGGGAAATAGGTTATTACTCACAACTCACATAATATAGGAAGAACATATAGATTTCAAAATAAGTTTTCTTTTAATTTTAGTACATGTTTTCATAACATAACATAAATCGACATCGTTTGTAAATAATAAGAACATCATTTCTGGTGATCCTTGTTAGCTCTTGTAGAGCAACTACAATTCAACATAACTATAAAGAAGTGTAATAAACTAGGGGAATGGCATTATTACCTTTAGATTGAGGAACAAAAATTAATAAGACAATAAAAAAGGTCAGAACTGCAACAACCCTCGAAGACGCCATTGATGAATATGTTAGAATAATATATCGAGTGCTCTTTTTGTAGATCAAGATCTTAAGAATTGTGGGAGTTTGTGCACAATGTGGAAATGAATATATATGCAAAATTTGAAGTGTTTCTTTGTCTTAAAAAGGATTTTACGTGAGGAGGTATGTAAATAAATTTCGTTGATATTTTACCCTTATTTTTTAAGATATTATGAGTTTATTCCTTATGTATCACACTTGTTCATTTTTGTATCCATATTAACTTTTTCCTTTCTATAATTGGTAACGCATGGTAGAATCATGGGGACATTCATTATTATGTTTATCATTTATTGCATGTGGATTTCATACCTTATTTTGTAATTTAATATTTATCTAACCTCCGCATAAAACTTCATTTCTTTTTGTACGCGTGTGATTAGTGTTACGATAAGGGGCATATAGAGATTCAAACTCGAGTAACACGGTGCAAAGAATTAGGAAATTAAAGCAAATTTATGCACATCTTTTAATAAGATAATTTCAATTCAAGATATCATTGTTCATGCTTTGATTGAATCACTATGGATTTGGTTAATTGGAACTAGGAGTGACATGGTTAAAAAAATAAAATAAATATTCCCTGATATTTAAGGAGCCGATAAAGGTTCTAATTATCAAACATTCGTGTTTAGAAGTGTGAAAAAATATTTTTGCGCACTATTTTTCAAACTGTTCTTAGGGTTATCAGGTGAGGTCTTTTAGACGTAGGCAATAATTTTCAGAAATTTAAAAGATCGAAATTAAAATATTGAGTTGAAATCAGAAGATCATAAGGGTTCATAAAACTGCATGTTAAAACTTGAATAGAAATTGTCAAGGAAATGGTAGTTTAGAGGTCTATCTTCACTTTGAGGGTTTTTTTTTTCTCGTGGTAGAGTTATCAGTATTTGAAAATTTAGGGTGCAGTAAAAGTAAATGGTAAAAGTTATCCATTGACACAAACTAGAACTTGAGTTGAATAATGGTCTGAAAGGTTATCGCCAGCTCTGCATCGTGTGTTCTTTTTAAATGATCTGTTGGCACACACAAGGATATCTAATCTTGCTGCCGTATAAGTTTGATTCGACTATAAGTATTTTATTAATTAAGTTCAAAAAATTTCATGAGTGAAACAATGATTTATTCTATCGCCAAAAACTGCCATGCTCTCTCAAGTACATCAAGTTCACACAAAGGCCTAAAAGTTAACCTTAAGGAAAAATTCCATTTAGCTATAGCTTACGCTTGTAGTAGCTTGTATTTGTCATCATAACATCTAAAACATGAAGATTTACACCACTTTCTTACAACATAAGTTAAGTAATGGTAGATTTAGGTCATTTTTTGATCGATTGGATCAAAAGTGGTGTAGTCAAACTATGTTAGGTGTACAACGGTCTTGTTATGTCCCCCAATTATATTATAATAAAGTAATTTATGAATCTTATGAAAGCATTTGTTGACACTTTGATTGACGATTTCTCTTATGTCAAATTATAATTGAATGCTTAGGATGGGTTCTTCAGATTAGATAGTTTTGCCAGAATTATTTTTTTGTGGTTTATTGTAAAGTGAATTGCATAATGGATAATGATATGGTGCGGTACGCATCAAATCTCATGTGAAATCAAGGTCAAAATCCTCAAAATTACATGCACGAGTATTCAGTATTCCTTTTGTTACTGGTTTTCTTTCGGTGTGATGCTTGCAATTACGTGTCTTCGCAATGATCAATGTTGTGGTTCTGTGTGCGCATGGAAATCGATGCACAATGAGGTTGGTAAGTCGCGAGGTTAAGCTTGAAAAGTAACGGTAGAGTAAGAATTTAAGAAACCAATATCCACTTGGTTAAACTATTTGGGAAATAGGAGGGCTAGGGTTAATAAGATCACCACTTTCGATTGAAAAAAAGTGTATGACATGTCTTGATATAGAGAAAATAAAACAATTCTTAAGGTAGCGAAATCATATGGAAACCTCTTCGATTTGTGAGTTTTATTAATATTTGTTTTTTTCGTTAAGCTACTGTTTCAAAGATGACGGATGACTTGGAAAACTTAAAGTTTTGAAACCGATGTCTTGCATTGCTTGGTTGTAGGAAAGTCAGGTTAGACGCACGAAAGATGTGAATTGGTAGTCCTTGAGATACATTGATTAACAGAATCACGAGAAGTTTACGTACGTCGTAGACTACAAAGTGGAGATTAGATTGCTTGTTAATGTAAGATAAGAGATCAAGGCTACTCATTTCTCCTTCCGTCCCAGCTCAAACGCCCCATTTTCGTATTTGGACGTCCCATCTCGAACACTACATTTATTTTGGGACATCATTATCTCTCCTATTTTTTTTAATATTCCCACCCTCTCTCACATTCTCTCATCTACTTTTTGTTAGTCCCTTTAATTTTTCTTAATTTCCTTCCACTACCACTTCTTTTCTTTCTGTACTAATTTTCCTTATTCCTATACAAATGGCCCACAAGGCGTTTGAGCTGAGACGGAGGGAGTATAATGTAGCATAGATCATTTGTATATAAGAAACCGTTTTTTTTATATTATAAATCTATTACAAAGTTTGGGTGGTATCCTGAGATCATATAGTTAAATTTTAAGTGAAAATTAAGAGTACAAAGTCAAGACATAATATGGTAATTGTGGGACAAGAAACTAGGTTTAATAAAAATAATGTCTTTACTGAGTAAATGTCCATTATTGATAATAGCTACATCTTTTTAATGATGAAGACAACAAAAACAAAATTTCACATTGTCGAGGCCGGCGTCACAATAACTATGTTTCACTTCGATACCTGCAGCTTTGCATTGTAAGGCGCAATCTTGTTCATTTTGGCATATTTTCAACATCCGACACCCCGGATGCCGGAATTCACCTAGAGATTAAGACCACACAAAATGAAATAAAGGTTAGATAACTTATACATACGAAATGCCTTTGTAACACGATGCCCATCTTTTAAAACTAGCAAAGTCGCAAAAGTGCCGAGCTCTCACTTGATTGTACTCTATTTTTTTTTTACCCTAATTGTATTGCAGTATTAAGAACTGTTATAGGAATTGTCACATTTCCATTTCACCTAGGAGAATGGCATTATTACCTTTAGATTGAGGAACAAAAATCAATAAGACAATAAAAAAGGTCAGAACTGCAACAACCCTCGAAGACACCATTGATGAATATGTTAGAATAATATATCGAGTGCTCTTTTTGTAGATAAAGATCTTAAGAATTGTGGGAGTTTGTGCACAATGTGGCAATGAATATATATGCAAAATTTGAAGTGTTTTTTTGTCTTAAAAAGGATTTTATACGCGGAGGTATGTAAATAAATTTCGTTGATATTTTACCCTTATTTTTTAAGATATTATGATTTTATTCCATATGTATCACACTTGTTCATTTTTGTATCCATATTAACTTTTTCCTTTCGATAATTGGTAACGCATGGTAGAATCATGGGGACATTAATTATTATGTTTATCATTTATTGCATGTTGATGTTATACCTTATTTCTTTTTGTACGCGTGTGATTAGTGCTACAATAAGGAGCATATAAAGATTCAAACTCGAGTAACACAATCCAAAGAATTAGGATATTAAAGCAAATTTATGCACACCTTTTAGTAAGATAATTTCAATTCAAGATATCATTGTTCAAGCTTTTTGGGTTTAAAATTTATATTTCGGGCTTGTTTTTTATAATCACGCAAAGAGTTTCAATTCCCATAGTCATTCCCAAAAATAAGCATATACACAACAAGAAATGGCTTTGATTGAATCACTATGGCTTTGGTTAATTGGAAATAGGAGTGACATGGTTAAAAAATTAAAATACATATTCCCTGATATTTAAGAAGCCGATAAAGGTTCTAATTATCAAATATTCGTGTTTGGAAGTGTGAAAAAATATTTTTGCGCACTATTTTTCAAACTGTTCTTAGGGTTATCAGGTGAGGTCTTTTGGACGTAGGCAATAATTTTCGGAAAGTTAAAAGATCAAAATGGAAATATTGAGTTGGAATCAGAAGATCATATGGGTTCATAAAATTGCATGTTACAACTTGAATAGAAATTGTCAAGGAAATCACAGTTTAGAGGTCTATCTTCACTTTGAGGGTTTTTTGTTTCTCCTAGTAGAGTTATCAGTATTTGAAAATCTTGGGTGCAGTAAAATTAAATGGTTTAAGTTATCCATTGACACAAACTAGAACTTGAGTTGAATAATGGTCTCAAAGGTTATCGCCAGCTTTGCATCGTGTGTTCTTTTTAAATGATCTGTTCGCACTCGGCACACACAAGGATATCTAATCTTTTGGCCGAATAAGTTTGATTCAATTATAACTATTTTATTAATTAAGTTCAAAAAAATTTCATGAGTGAAACAATGATTTATTTTATCGCCAAAAACAGTCATGCTCTCTCAAGTACTTCAAGTTCCTACAAAGGCATAAAATTTAACCTTAAGGAAACATTCCATTTAGCTATAGTTTACGTTTGTAGTAGCTTGTATTTGTCATGATAACATCTAAACCATGAAGATTTACACCACATTTTTACAACATAAGTTAAGTAATGGTCGATTTAGGTCATGTTTTGAACGGCTGAGTCAAAAGTGGTATAGTCAAACTATGTTAGGTGTACAACGGTCTAGTTATGTCCCCCAATTATATTATAATAAAGTAATTTATGACTCTTATGAAAGAATTTGTTGACACTTTGATTGACGATTTCTCTTATGTCAAATTATAATTAAATGCTTAGGATTCGTTCTTCAGATTACATAGTTTTGTCAGAATTATTTTTGTGTGGTTTATTGTAAAGTGAATTGCATAATGGATAATGATATGGTGCGGTACGCATCAAAATTCATGTGAAATATAGGGCAAAATCCTCAAAATTTCATGCACGAGTACTCAATATTCCTTTTGTTACTGGTTTTCTTTCCGTGTGATGGTTGCAATTACGTGTCTTCGCTATGATCAATGTTGTGGTTCTGTGTGAGCACGAAAAACAATGCACAATGAGGTTGGTAAGTCACGAGGTTGAGCTTGAAAACTAACGGTAGAGTAAGAACTTAAGAAACCAATATCCACTTGGTTAAACTATTTGGGAAATAGGAGCGGTAGGATTAATAAGATCACCACTTTCGATTCAAAAAAAGTGTAGTCTTGATAAAGCGAAAATAAAACAATTCTCAAGGTAGCGAAATCATACGGAACCCTCTTCGATTTGTGAGCTTTATTAATATTTGTTTTTCGTTAAGCTAGTGTTTCAAAGCTCGTGGATGACTTGAGAAATTTAAAGTTTGGAAACCGATGTTTTGCATTGCTTGGTCGTGGGAAAGTCAGATAAGAAGCACGAAAGATGTGAATTGGTAGTACTTGAAATACATTGATTAATCACCCACTTATAATATATGATTTGTATGGTTTGGATGAGCTGACAACAAATTTGGCTCATCCAACTTATAAATTTTGGTATGGATTCCACATTAAAGATATAAAAGAATGGTTTTGATTATATTGATGAAACGTTAAACATTAGTTGAAGTAACTGTGATGTTTCTATTTGGGTGATTGATTTGTCTTGATGTTTGGTTTATATGATAACTTGCTAAGTGTATTTTCAAAAATAAAATCTAAATGTTTTCCAAACCCATGTAAGAGTTTTGGTTTTCTACATGTTGGGGCTTACTCAATTTCACTGACTTTTTCAACTGTGGTTTTTGTGTTTTAAATCCACCACAGGTATGGACTAGATGATGCATTGCGGGAACGACGACTCACTAGATATTAGTTGGATTAAATAAATTCAGACTTTCAATCATTAGACCATTAATAATACTTAGACTATTTCATATTTCATATTTCGGATTTTGGAGTATTGTAATTTAAGTATTGGATGAAATAGACCGTTTTAGACCATTAGACATTTGTAGTTCGGCTTCTGAAATCTCCTTGCATTCGGGTCTTTGACTCGAGTGCGGAGGGACACCTCTGAATTTCCTTATTTGTGTTTTGGTTCAGGGAAAAATGTTTTTAAAAATGAAAGGAAATTTGGGGGTGTTACATAAATAATCTAATATCGGACGCTCTGGCTAGCATCGCCTGATACGTATACCTAAAACTTCCAAAACAATGTCCAATATATCGGACTGCGCTTGTACTTCTATGGTACATTGGTTGTGCCATTGATTGTGCATAGTTGTTTCCACCTGGGAACTTAAGTCTGACTTGCACAACATAAAATGGACAAGGTTGTTGGCACACCAATAGAAACAAACAAGCGGGCGCGATGCAGTTTAGGAAAACAGCCATGCTTGTTTGAAGATCTCCATCCACTCATTGAAGAAATTGTTGTGCTAGGAGGTAACACAGTTCAGCCACTAAGCAAGTGCAAGGTGTGGAATTGCAAACAGCTATGTGCAGAATATTTCCCGAATATTGATGCACCACTTACGCACCTACAAATGTCCCCCGTGTGCAACGTAGGCGTTACCGTAATCGAAGAGAAAGCTACTCAGGTCATGAAGATGTGCATCAGGTGCAATCAGAGCAACACCAAGGTGCGGCTTCCATGGAAATCGACAGACCTCTCGCTGATGCTGCAAATACTCCGTCAACGTCCAAACCACGTAGAAAGAGCAAAAAAAGTACGCTTCCTCTAAACTTCTTTAGCTCCAACAGTTCTGAGTCGTGTTACCACTTTGTGGAAAAACTTGCCATCTTATTAGGGGGGTTTTGACGGTTGATGTGTTCGTGCGCATGTGCTCCTGCGGCCATAGGAGGGAAGCCTGTACCGACTCAGGCCTCTGTTTTGCTCCCACCTAAAGTCTGCCTACACTGTGGTGCCATAAAATTTTCCTATGAGCCCAAGTTCTTTTGTTGCTCTAATGGCCAAGTAAAGATTGCCACAAATGAATTTCCTCAAAAGCTTATAGATTTTTTTACCACAGATGATGCTGATTATGTTCACTTTCGAACCTATGCAAGATTATACAACAATTTGTTTGCTTTCACTTCCCTAAGGGTTCTTTTGAAACGATTTCAGACCGAGGGATTTATACCTTTAAGGTTCATGGCCAAATGTATCATTTCATGCCTGATCTATTACCCGATAATTAATATACCGAAATACATGAAACTATACTTTTATGATGTGCAGCATGGAAGGGAAAACCGTTTAGGAATATTCCCAAAATTCAACGCTGGTGTAATATCTACATTTAAGGAAGTGATGAGCGACAATCTATAAACATCTTTCTTCAAATCACTAAGTCAGCTTGAGGTGGAAGAAAACAGCCGAATCATATTGAACCAAAATTCCTGCTTAGACCAACGTGTGTACAACGCCGCAACTGCTGAGAAAGTTGGCGCTGTGTGGTTAGACTCTTCTTCCTCGCAAGAGCCAGGAGGGCCACAAATAATTGTAATACCTAGGGCATCTCATGAACCGGAAGTAGTCACCTATAACAGCTCGCTAGGCTGTGTACTGACCCCACAGACCAACACGAGTCCCTTCAACGCACTTTGACCTCACTCGAGTGCACCCTTGGAAACTTCCGAGGAGGTCCCCCATCCTAAAATTAATCCCAATCAACCCCGGCCCGCTTAACTGTGGAGTTCTTATCACATGGGCTTCATAAATAGGAAAGTCGACTTTGTTTGTATGAGTAGCATTATCAATCCTTTTAAGCACCTCATATGAGCCCTTAATCTCTTTTAAACTTCCTTTGAAATCTGGTGTATTACACTCACCCCTATTAAGAAAGCAATGTCGTCGTTGCGCCTAACAGCCAACCATAGTCCAACTCTAGGATCTTTACCCCCGCTAGGCTGCTGACCTGGGTAATCCTGACCACAGGTCAACACGCGGTCGCAGGGTTCCTCTGATACCATTTGTATACCTCAGGTCATCTCATGAACATGAAGTAGTCACCTATGGCAGCTCACCAGGCTGTTTACTGACCCCACAGACTTACACGGGTCATTTTGACGCACTATAACGTCACTCGTGCGCACCCTGGGGAACTCTGGAGGAGGTCAGCCATCCTGAAATTACTCCCAATCAAGCACGCTTAAGTATGAAGTTCTTATCACATGGGGTTCTTAAAAGGAAAGTCGACTTTGTTGGTATAAGTGGCACTATCAATCCTTTTAAGTACCTCATATGAGCCCTTAATCTCTTATAACCTTACTTTGAAATCTGGAGTATTACAATAATTGTGCACGGGAAATCAGATAAATCGCATAGGATTATGCATTACTACGGTTAATATGATCCATTGCAATATCCGTTATTATTTCCCAAAGGTGAATATGGTTGGCACCAGGGTTGTTCAAACTTTCAAGAGAAAGTGACAACACACCTGTAAACGCACATGCGCTTAGTTGTGCTCCTTTGGCGCAGACTGCTGGAAAGTTATTGGATGCTGAAACTATGGGTGAGATGCATTCGATACTAAGTAGTTTGGAATCTGGTTAAGGGACCAACTAACTATTTCATCCCTTTTTCAATGTATTTTAGTTGTTGTTGAAAGAACGGGGAAAATAGGAAAGCATATCTTCAGCAAAGAATACTATGCTTACACGCTCCAGATGCGGCCTTGCAATTATATCTTAAGAGCTGGGAGGCTCTTCCAACAATATATGGTTGATATGTACATCAAGTTTGAAAACACACGCCTTGATTATTATCAGAAAAGTCAAGATGTGATGAAGTCTGATGTGTATCAATGCGTGGTTGATAATGTGACTCAAGGCGGAACGAAAGCTTCAAATATTGGGCATAGGTTATACTGCCAGTATCATTCATCGGAGGTCCACGTAATATGAGGCAAAGGTACCTTAATTCATTGGCCCGTGTGCAAAAGTATGGCAAGCCAGATTTGTTCATGACAATGACTTGCAATCCATCTTGGCCTGGAATAAAGGCGCATCTGGCTAAGCGCGAGTTCGCCCAGAATAGGCCAGATATAGTGGGTAGTGCGAAACTAATAGCCATGAGAAAGGAAATTATGGAGAAAAAAGTCCTTGGAGAAGTGGTCGCGCTCTTATATGTTGTTGAGTTCCAAAAGCGTGGGTTGATGTGGTGAAATTCTAGCGTGTTAATCCGCATGTTTTAGGCGTCTCGGGGTGTATTTGAGCATGGTTTTATCGTGATTTGTGTACCACACCATTCGGAGTAGTTTTGGAGCTTATACGTGGGTTTTACGAGGATTTTATTGCTCAAGACTATTTGGTAGGCCGTGGACGGGATTGGAGTACCGAGCCTTGATTCGGATCGTGATTCATGAAGAAGACGGCTCGGGTGCGTAGCGGATTCACACGGGAACTCAAGATTAGGAGCGGGGAAGGAGAAGAGAAATTCAATTTTCTCGACTCGAGAAGGAGTACTCTCGGGTCAAGATTTGACACTCTCGACTCGAGAGACCCTTTTCTCGAGTCGAGAATTAGGACGCTGATAAAGCTGCTTTCCGGGAAGCTTCCTTGAGGCTTTTTGACGGTTTCTTTTGGCAAAATATCCATTTTGTTTTCTAGTGGTTTTGTACTTATCTTGAAATAAGGGGCATGAACCCCTCCCTAGTTTGTATCACTTTTCATATTATCATTTTCCAAGTAGTTTTGATATTTTAGGGAGAGAATTAAGGAGAGATTAGTAGAAATTAGTAATTTTATTATGAATTTCATCTCAAATATTATTGTAATAATTAG
>JBBYHQ010002200.1:0-11725 GCA_038382645.1 Spergularia azorica | reverse complement strand
GATTGAAGCCGTAATTATTTTAATGAGTTGTATTAGGCGAAAATTGTTTCTTTGCAGAAGTGGCGTGTTATTGAAGTATTTTGTTCTGCTCTGGTAAAGCTTCCTTCTTTTTGCTATGATCCTTGATTATTTTGTTAATTTTGCTTCATAATTTACTGTTTACTGCTCCATAATGCTGTTATTTGCAAAACCCAGATCAAATTTTGAGTGATTTTGGTAGATTATGCTTGATTTTGTTGGTTTATTTGGTTAATTAGTTGGGATTTGGTATTTTAGTGGGTTTTGATTTAGGGCAAAATTAGAAATGGTGATAAACTAATAATTGGCTATGTTGTTGGTATAATTGCTGTTTATTTGTACTTATAATGTTAGTGTTTGGATAAATTAGTTGCTATTTTAGGAATGGGGATGGTTTTGTCGATGGGTTGTCGAATTCGGCCCGAGTTGATGCAAATTTTGAGTACCCATTGTTGTTACCTATAGTGAATTAGTGATAGCTTATGCTTGAAGCAATCATTACTTCATTAGGACCCATTATAGCAATGCATTGCGTTGCAATCATTGGTAATTTGGTTTGGTTCTTAGGCTGGATATAGTTTGAGAGTAAGATTGACGCGGACAATTATTAGGGAACGGAATATGTTGTACAATGGTAAGCATTAGGTCGAGTAATTGTGTTGGTTGAACCCTTGAACCAAGAAGTTATAATGCTTATCAGATCCTCATTAGGTAATCTATAGGTATGGCCGTATGGGTTTATTAAGACAATCAGTTGTGATTTTGTTTGCCGGGCCTTAGATGTTTGGTGTATATAGGCGATCAGTCATGATTTTGAGTGGCAATCTTGGCCTCTTGGGATTGTTTTCTCATCATATTCTGTTTGAAGATTTACGACCAGTTGCCCATTTGCCCTGATCATAATCCTACTTAACCAGACAAATAAACCTCAGAAACCTTGCAATACGTTTAGTCAGATAAGTCACTTAGCTATTGTTGGTGAATGGAGAAGGTTTGCCTACCCATCAGGCTAACTCCTTTACTTTAAAGTTAAAGACTTTTCCTCACTACTGCCAAGATATATATTGTTCATAACGTCACCATCATTTACCTCAGTACCTCCAAAGAGGTTCGCCCTACAAGCTGGGTAAGCTTATCCCTGGGAGCCCTTGCATGCTCCGCCCTCATCCTTGTTTTAAATCCTTCACTTCAGCCAGTATTTGTTGGCAAGATTTACAAGATATAGGCTGCTATATATGAGTGATATGTGTTTTAACTACACAAGAACATAACCATCAATTAGCAAAATCATTTCTACTGACCAATTGGTGCTTTTCTTTTTGGATTCATCAGTACCTGTTGCTCGTACAAGTTATTTGGAAATGATTCTGAACCTATACAATTTCTTCGTTTGCAGTTTATGAGAACTTAAAGATGCTGCCTTTGGCTACATGTTGGAAGACCTCATAGCATAATGCGTTCAATTGAATTGGCCGTCATATGTACCTTAGCTGGAGTAGTGATTGGCATTTTTATTTCTACAGCGGTGTTCTTCTTTATTAGATGGTACAACAGACGCTCTTATTATGAAGATAGTAGCTTATCAAGACTCCCTATCCGCCAGAATGTACGAGTCATTGGCGTTGACTCTAGTGTCTCACTTTCGGACTCTATAGTCACCCCTCTACCTGATATCACGGCCAAAAGCTCAGCATCCTCCTGGCTGAATCACCATAACAAAGATCGAGCGACTTCACTTTTTGGAATACCAAATTACTTATACAAGTAAGTGCTTAGGAGAAATTAAATATCTTAGTAGTTTTGTAGACTTTGTTTGCTTCTTATGCCACTTTTAAAAGCAACAAAACAAATTGTGTGTAGATATTTTAGACAGCTGACACATAAACTATGGTACGTGGAGTCTTGCTTTTCTGCAGTGATGTGCAGTTACTGCAAGAATTGTATTAGCCCGTGAAGGCAAGACATGAATTTATGGCCTAGTGTTCTTATTGGTTAATGTTATCCCAGGGACATTCAGAAGGCTACTCAGAATTTCACAACCATACTGGGGGAAGGGTCATTTGGTCCAGTATACAAGGCTTCGATGCCAGCTGGTGGAGTGGTGGCAGTTAAAGTACTAGCTTCCAACTCAAGGCAGGGCGAGAAAGAGTTCCAAACCGAGGTGAGGTCTCATGTTATAAGTTAACTCTGCAAACCTTCTGCTCTATATTTCTTCAGACACAAGGTATCACATTTCTATATTTTTGTTCCAGCTATACTTGTCGATGCATAGGTAGGTGTCTGCATCGTGATACATAGATCTTGAGGACACTGATGGCAAGATCCAGGATCTTAAGCTCATATTGAATATTCATTTCAAAACATTTGTTTCTCAAAGGACTACTCACATTAGCTTTCCTCAGTCTTGATGATTGATGGTTCACTGATACTTCTATTTTCTGCAAAATGAATGAAACATTTCTGGAGAGCTCGTCTGTTTATAATTCAAGACTCTTTGGAAATCTAGTAGTTCAGGATCTCTACTTACGAAGCTTCATAGACGCGCTTGTGGTTTTCTATCATTGAATAATAATACAATTATTTAATGAATTGTCGATTGCTTATGTTATTAATTTTGGCTTTCTGCAGGTATCTTTGTTAGGTAGATTGCACCACCGTAATCTAGTGAATTTGGTGGGATTCTGTGTGGAGAAGGGGCAACACATGTTAATTTACGAGTACATGAGCAACGGAAGTTTGGATAAATTGATATACAGTTAGTACCTGACTCTCTTATCTACTTTCTTTAGATAACAAGTACTCCAAAGGTTTATGTGATACTTCAATATGATATGTTTGGAAAGAGAAGGAAGTAGGATGATCTGTCTTTATCTAATGTAGCTGCTTTTGCTAGAGTCAGGTGAAGAAGATGTTCTAACTTGGGACGAGAGGCTTCAGATAGCTCTTGATATATCGCATGGGATTGAGTATCTTCATGAGGGGGTATGTTACATTAACCTCACTAGCCCCTTGTGCATTGTAGTTTCTGAGTTTTCTAATTAAGACCAAATGGACCATGGAACAGGCAGTTCCACCAGTGGTACATCGGGACTTGAAAAGCGCCAATATATTACTGGACCACACTATGAGAGCAAAGGTACGTTAACAAAATTCACTTTATCCGCGCTGCAGCATGTCATATTATTACGTCATCTAAGTCTCTTAACCCCCCCGCCCCCCCCCCCCAAACAAAACTAACGATAAAGACTAATTCTATTGGGAAAATTTGTTTGTGAAATTCTTGTGAGCATCAAATCTGACAGTGTGTTGATGATTCATATTTATCTTCTATAATACTTTCAAGTTACAAGTTGGTGCCATGTGCTATATTTCATCTTCTATAATACTCCGTATTTCGTAGAAGGTGCTTTCATAGAGCTTTTTCTCAGCAAATGGTGTATCTATTATGTGAGCAGGTAGCTGATTTTGGGCTATCTAAGGAAGAAGTTTTCGATGGGCGTAAGTCAAGCTTGAAAGGTACATATGGGTACATGGATCCTGCTTATATCTCTACCAGCAAGTCCAGCTTAAAGAGTGACATCTACAGCTTAGGAGTCATCTTCTTTGAGCTCATTACAGCCATCCATCCACAACAAAACTTGATGGATTATGTTAATCTTGTAAGTATTCCTCTCTCCACCTTCCCCGTTACTCCTCCTCACTTGTTTTCTGATGCAAAATTTTGTCTTACCCTTTATCTCTTCTTCAAAGGCTGCTATGGATTCAGATGGAGGAGTTGACGAGATACTTGATAAGCGACTTTACGGGAAATGTAACCCAGAGGAAGTGAAGAGTTTAGCGAAAATTGCATTCAGATGCTTACACAAGACACCTAGGAAACGTCCTGGCAGTGGAGAAATCTCCCAAGGCATTATGAAGATTAAACAGAGCCGACTAGGTAAAGGCGGAACCATGTCTTTCGCTTCAGCAGATCTCAGCCGACTTACGAGTAAAATTGAAATTCAACAAGCGGAGATATGTAAAGTAGTGAATAGGAAGGACTAGTAATCAATACTAATGCTATCATTTTCGCTGCAAAATGGTTATCAACCCGATATCTGGTCATCTTCTCTTGCTCTTTCAGGCTTACAGCAATGCTGAGATCGATAACACGAAGGTGCATTGTTGATGATCCATGACAGTGACACAGTTAAGACAGTTAAACACCATGTCTTATGTACAGTTATCTTCCATTTTTTTCCTTGTAAGTCTTTTGTTTGTATGGTGTGCTTGACCTGTATATTGTGACGTTCATGTAACTAGTGAGAACTTGAGCACACCAGGCAATGCTTAAAAGCGTGTCTAAAAGCTAACTGTCAGATCAACAAATGTAGCAAAACGAAAAGAACGGGTTTTGCAAAATGCTAAAGGTTTATACATTGGATAACTTAAAACTCGTATGCACCTAGTTTCTTGTGGTTCGAAAATTAAAATTTTCCGTGGGAAATTTGATCACATATTGGGTTAGGTAAGTGATTATTATTATTGAAAGATTGTATACTATATAGTTTATGGTACTCATACGTGACATTGAGGGTCCAATTTATAGACGTTGGTGAACATATGATCAATGTACGTTTGCCAAATATATGGCACACAAAGGATTAAAGCTTTGCATCTTACACCTGGATGTAAATGGAGAAGATTTGTCAATAAAATCTGCATCAAAATTAATGCCAAAGACCTGCATTTACTTCCTCCTAAACCAAACCCCATTAAAGATGATGAAAATTACTTCAATTTTACCCAAAATTGTTACTCTACTCTCCTAGTCTCCTGTTCTTCTCTCCTTCCCAAAATGACTAGTTAAGATTTAAACGCCACTCTCATCAGATCGTGATAGAGAATACGGGTTTAATCAAATTTATCAGAGGAAAAAACGTCTCATTTAAAACACCCACCATGCTACGAACTGAGACATTAGTCTTTCAAACGACTTTATTTATTCCGACTTTCAGCATTACGCAATAGAAAGACCGAAAAAGACCCATCAAACAGAGATCACTTGATAAACTATCCATGTCAGAAAAGCATAACACACACTAAACTTAGCAGAAAAACATGTTATCTCTCACGTGCCAAATCTCTTTCTCTTTGATCTTCTCATTGACTTTTCTTCTCTCTCCTACTACACCCACTCTCACTCTCCCTGTCTCCCCCTAAATCTTCTCCCACAATTTTCTCTTCTGTGTTTTTTTTTTCCTTATGAATGATTAAAACATAAGTAGAAGTTCAAGAGTGTACTTGTTCATCTTTTTCTTGGACAAAAAAACAAACAAGATTTTCTGATCATGGGCACCCATAAAAATTGAATCTTTTTAATTGGAAAGTATTTTTATTGGGAAAATATTAAATCTTTGTTCTGTTTTATATTCTGGGTAATAAAAAAAAACATTATAATAGCAGTTTTATTTCTTTGTAGCAGAGAAACACCCAAATCTTGACAGTCAAGGGTCTTTTTTAACAGTTTTTTTCCATCTCTCCTCAATTATCTACAATGGTTAGATTTTGATGCAAGATTTATAGCTTGAAGAAGAAGATTTAGTAGTAGCTTGTAGAAGAAGATGAAGATGAGATGGGTGGCAACAATGAAAGGAGAAGTTGGAGGAGTTGGAGGAGTTGGAGGGAAGAAAGGAAGGATGAAGTGGTTTGGTTATCTAATGTTTCTCTCTCTTACCATTTTCTCTCTCTTCACACTCTTCTTGCTTGCTGGGTACACACTGAGACAGCATCACAACAACAACAATGGGAATTTTGATTATAATAAGGCAGCTTCTTCTACAATTGCTACTATTTTTGGTTGGAAACCCAGAGTTGGGAATGCAGATCTTCCCAAGAATGTTAGTTTTTCTTCACTTGATTCTCAATTTTGATTCTGCATTGATGAGTTTCTGCTTAAATTGCATGTTATTTGAGTTTTGCTGCATTTTTTTTAGCTTTAATGCATTTAATTTTGGTTATTTTATTGTTTTGATTGATCTCATTCCTCTGAAAATTGTGCTAATTTTGCAAGTATTTTGAATCTCCTTCAGTTTTTTTTAGTTGTTATGCAGGAATTTTTAGTTTAGGTTGTTGAATTTGTGCTTGATTTGATGTTGGGTATATGTAGTTTTTCAGCATTATTGTGGTTGATTCTACCTACCTTAAATGTGATCCCTTTTGGTGGAGAGAGAGAGAGAGAGAGATAAACCCTTAAAATAGGGGCCCAATTGAAGAGTTTAGAAAAAAAAAGAATGACAGTATATAGTGCTGACTGGAATCTTATGATTCTTATGGCGCCACCAAGGTTCTCGATCCATTTCTCCGAAGTCTTTTTCTCTTGCAATCGGGTTACTTGAAGAGTAGGGATCATTGGAAATGTGTAGGTGTATTCTCAGAGATTGTGAATGGTGAAGTGTGTTTTGACCATATGCTACAGTAGCTGTGGTTTAGAAATGCTGTTTGCTGATGGAGGATTGTAATTGGGTGTACAAAGTCATGGACGTGCGGTGATATCAGGTTTTACTGATGATATGGTGTCAGGAAGTGGTTTAGGTGATGTATGCTAGGTGCAAGTATTTGGTTGACCTCTGAGTTTTTTCTTTGAGATGCCTGGAAAGATCTGGGTCTTCTGGAGTGGCGATTATTGTGTATTCGTTATTGATGGGCTGGAATTGTTTAAGGAGATGCAAAGAAAAGGATTGGGAATCTGCTGATCTATTTATGCTGGTGTTTTTGAGTCTTGTGCAAGGGTATTCGCGTTTAGATTAGGCTGCCAATTGCATGTTCATGCTTTGAAGACAGATGATGGTACAGGCACTGTTGCGTTGACTGCTACTTAAAATATGTAAGCAAAATTCCAGAGGTTAGATGAGTCTGGGAAGGTATTCAACTCAATGGTCCATAGCATTCAGTCCTACGATGCCATGCTAGTGGGTTGTGCACAAAACATTCAGATTTCTGAAGCATTGAAACTGTTTGAACATTTTAGGACATCTTGCTTTTCTTTGATGAAGGTACTCTGTCGAGTGCCATTAGTGCCGGTGATTTGATAAAAAGTTTGCTGCAGGCTGTCAACTGCATGGTTTGGTGATGAAGTATAATTCTGGATCCAATGTTTGTGTTTCAAGTTTCGAATGTCATTTTGGACATGTACAGATAATGTGGAGCTGTTTTTGGAGTTCAAGGTGATTTTGATGAGTTGCTATGTGTTGGAATACGGTAATTGCTGCATGTGAGCAGAATGGACGTGAAAAGGGAACTCTACGTCCTTTTGCTTTCATTCTGGCTTCTTCAATGAAACCCTATAACAACACTTATGGCAGTATTTTGAAAGCTTCTTCCAGTAAGCAACTTACCCGGCACGGAGTTCCATGGGGGCGTAATCAGATCTGGAATGGGCATCCACCCTTTTGTCAGGAGCACTTTGTATGTACTAGCAATTTTAGCTCTGCTGCAAGTTTCTAGGCGAAACAATCGTGATATTCTAAGATTGCCAATGCAACAGTCGTGGCCTATAACCAAGATTTAATACCATGATTCATTGTGCATTTACTTCCAGCACTAAGAGCTGCAGCCTGCAGGGAGTCGCCTATGACACGTAAATAATATTGGCCTAGAAACTGTTTCAATTTTTCTGTTACAATAGGATGCATCACAAATACAGTCAGGTGTTGAGGACTGATCAAACATCTAAGCCTGACTGCATGTGAACAACTTTGCCCTACATGTCCTATTTCAATGAGACAGCTTCCCCTGCATTATCAAACTTCTGCATGGTCCGTATATTTTCGAATCTAGATTGTGAACAAATTATTAACTTTGGAGATGTTTGATATAATGGCTATATCATGCTATAACCCTCAAATTTACAATCATGCTTGCTTTGTATTTTTACATCACAAGGCCAGGTTGTAATGCTGCCACATTCTGAATCACCATAACAAAGTTTTTTTTTTTTTTTGTTTGGTATAACATCTAATCTTAATTCGGCGCGATACTTCAATCCGCAGTTAAATTTTATCTAACTTGAGTTTTTTGGTGTAAAATCAGAGTCCCCTGTATAAAAGGCTATGGGGCCCTGTGAGGGAGGTGGAATCTTTGTATCCACATGCAAATCCTAGAGGACCTTATACTGGTTAGTGTTTTCTTTCTCTTGCTTTGCTTCTGACGTTCATTTAGTATAGTCTTTAGTTAGAAATACAATTACGTGCCTTCTTTATTACAGAGTAGAAAGTTGTGTTGTGAACCAAAAATGGGAATAACTTTCGGTTTTGGCCATTTTGGCCACTTTTTTCAAGTAGCCAAATCATCTAAAAAAATTACCGTCAGCACTTGTGAATGGCCTTGATGGATAGTAGGGGTCGCCGGGTCGGTTCCCACGTTTGGGGAGTTCTATAAGTCATTTTAGTTGAGTACATGTGTTTTTTTTTTTTTTGGTGTGCCAATTCTGGGAACCTAGTGTAGGTTTTGGCTCTAATTTTTGACAAAATTTATAATGTTACCCTCAGGGGATTCCACGAAACTTTGAGCATGTTTGTACCGGGAATCTGGGGCCATTTTGGGCCAAAACCGTGGATTACAGCCTTCAGTTTTGTCCAATTTTGTTCCCACGTTTGGGGAGTTATACAAGTCATTTCAGTTGAGTACATGCTTTTTTTTGTGTGCCAATTTTGGGAACCTACCGTAGGTTTTGGCTCTAATTTTTTTGAGAAAATCTATGATATTACTCTGAGGGCCTTCCATTAAAATTTGAGCAATTTTTGTTCCGGGGCCATTTTGGCCCAAAAACCGTTGATTACAGCCTTCGGTTTTGTCCAGTTTTGACCATCATTTTTCAATGTATATAAATGTGCTTTCAACAATACCATGAACACCCTATGAGTGTCCATGATGAATTTGGGGGGCCGGTTCTTCTGTTTGGGGGTCTTTTTAAGACCTCCACCTCCCATCACCCATTAAGGTTTGTGTGAGTTTTTGGCTGATTTGGGGCCCCTATCATAAGTTTTTAGCTCTAACAATCTGCCACCCCGCATAATATGGCCCCTAGGAGCTACCACAAAAATTTGAGTCATTTTTGTTCCCGGGCCATTTTGGGCGAAAAACTATGGATTATATTATTATATATATTCTGTAACTTGGATTTTCTGGCTGATTTGGGGCACCTATCATATATTTTTAGCTCTAATTTTTTGTTGCAACACATAATACTACCCCTAGGAGCTACTATAAAATTCTGAACCATTTTTGTTCCAATGCCATTTGCCAAAAACTATGGATTATATATTTCTGTTTTTGCCAATTTCGACCACGTTTTTAGAATTCGCCAAATGGTCTCAAAGCTCTACCAGGACAGCCTTTGAGTACCCTTATTTGATATGACTATATGAGAGCTGTTTCCTCCCTTTTGGGTTATTGTTTTAAGCTCATTCGCACAATTTACGAGATGAGGCTAACGTGTGTTTTTTTGCCAACTTTGTTAACCTACCTTTGGTTTTTGGCTCTAATACTTTTGAGAAACCCATAATATCTCCCCTAGGGGCTTCTACAAAAATTTGAGCCGTTTTTGTTCGGGGCCAATTTTGGCAAAAAACCGTGCCAATTTTGGCCATTTTTCCGAAGTATATAAATGTACTTAAAACATTACCTTAAACACCCTATGAGTGTCCTTGATGAATTTGAGGGGCAGGTTCTTCCGTTTGGTAATCTTTTAAGCTCCTCCGCCTCCGTCATAGGTTGTTGAGCCTTCATTACGGAGTGAGTCTAGGCTGTGCCTGCTCCATGAGCTTAATCTTTCTCAGCAAAGGTTACCGTGCTTAATTTTCTCTGTATTTTGATTTTAACTTCTGGATAGCCTAATCTAGTTGGTAAGATCAGCCAACCAAAGCATTTGGGTAGAACATGAGAGGCACGTGTTGTCTTGAGTGAACTGTTCCACCCAGGATTTTACCTTCTGAAATCTGCATAGATCTTTGTTTGGTGTTCACCTCTTGAGCTTGTACTGTCTTCCTAACTTGTCACAGCTCCCAGCTTGCAATCGACGGGGTTTATTTTTGTCAGAATTCAAGGAGGCTTTCACGAGATCAGGAGTGCGGTAAGCTATGGATGCCCTTTTTATTCGACCGAGGAGAATAATCAATTTCATGTTCAGTAATTTGTATTTGACCAAAAAAGTTTCAAATCCAAGTTACTAATGCATTTCTTTGATTTTGTCTCGTAAAGATATGTGATGCTGTTGCGGTTGCTAGGCTGCTAAATGCTACTCTCGTAATCCCTGAGATCCTCTCCACCACTAGCAGCAAAGGAATTAGGTTGATCGTTTAACTCTGTCTTTCATTTTCTACATCCGATGGTTAATTATGGTTTTAAAAACCCATAACTAACTAATTAGTGTTGTTTCTAATTTGGCAGCTTGGACTTCAAAAGTTTTGCTTACTTGTTTGACGAAGATCAGTTCATGGCAGCATTAGCTAAAGATGTCAATATAGTGAAAACTCTACCTAAGAATCTTAAAGGAGCCAGAAGGAAGAAGGCTGTTCCGTTATATAGGGTACCTAACTCAGCATCTCCATATTTCTATCTGCACCAAGTTTTGCCGATGTTGAGGAAGCACATGGTTGTCGAACTTATTGTCTCTGATGGTGGATGCTTGCAGGTAATGACTGTTTTAAGTCTTATTTTCTCCTTCCTTCCGGCTACGCCCCCTTTTCTTCTCTTTCTCTCGTATCTAGTAATCGTGTGACTATGGCTGAATTGGTATCTATGACTTATGGGTTTGACTTTGTCCCATCAATTGTTTTCCTGATGCAGGCAAACCTTCCAATTGATCTTGAAGAATATCAAAGGCTGAGATGCAGGGTTGCTTTTCATGCCCTTCGTTTCCGTCAGGAGATCCATGAGCTTGCCACCAAGATTCTAACCAGGTCTTGGTCCTCTTAATCTTGTCGAACTTTACCTCTTCCTATGAAAGTTTTTATTCTCGACTTAGGCTTTAGGTTTTTCCAGATTGAAGTCAGCAGGCAGGCCTTTTATCGCCTATGAATCAGGAATGACTAGGGATGCATTGGCATTCTATGGATGTGCAGAACTTTTTCAGGTAACTTGACTATATCTTCTGAGAGGTTGTTTAAAATTCATGTATTATGTAGCAATCAATTCAGATCTAAGAGCCTTTTAACTTTTGAAGGATGTGCATAGTGAGCTCATTCAACATAGAAGGTCTTGGATGTTGAAACGTGGGTTTGTAAAAGGAAAGCTCTCTGTGGATTCAGTTCAGCAAAGACTCAATGGTTCATGCCCCCTGATGCCCGAAGAGGTTAGAGTTTGTGATAAAAAGTTTAGTGTACAGCTTAGAGTTAGCCCATAAGCTGTGTTCATAACTTTTTTCATCAGTTTATGTTGTTAAATTTTTAGTTGTAAAAAAAGGTTCACTGCAATGGACTGCATACTCAAAGAAAGGACTGAAACACGTTATACTTCTATTGTTTTTCTGGCAGGTTGGTCTCATTCTCCGTGCGTATGGATATCGTTCAAACACTATCATTTATGTATCTGGAGGAGAAGTATTTGGTGGCCAAAGACTCCTAATTCCCCTCCATGCTATGTTTGATAATGTTGTTGATAGGACATCTCTTAGCACGAGCTGGGAGCTGTCTAATATTTATGGCCACGAAACCGAACTTGTGGATAC
>JBBYHQ010002159.1:0-11729 GCA_038382645.1 Spergularia azorica | reverse complement strand
TCCCTCCATATTTCTGCAAGTGCAACACATTTTTAGGAAACTAGAAATAAACGTAATAGAATTCCTGAATTGTGATGAAGAAAGAGCAGCATCATAATAATGACAGTATGACACCAACCTGTTTTCCGAGGCTGAAAGGAATGTATTTGTACTTGACCATGTGTGCAATTTGGCGCTTCATTGTGAGGACAAACAGGACAATCCAGTAAACCAGCAAGATCGGCCAGAAAACAGGGACATCGAACACAGAAAAGAAAGTCATAACAAAGGCTATCACAAACGCCTTAGTGATGGAGTGCCTGAAAACAGCATAAACAAAAGCTAGTTAAAACCCAAAACACCATCTATAGTTCTAGTCCCATAATGATTTGGAGACAGTTATCATGAAGCTTTTTGTCCTACGATAAATCAAGAAGACCGAACAATACAAATGAATGAGCAAAATTTTCTCTCAACCGTGGGCACACTATTTTACCCAATTTATATACAACGAAATTAACACTATTAGAAGCAGACAAAGTTGGCTCGTAAGGTTTACAAGACCATTTAAAGATTCAGGAACAGAATGATCCCTAACAAACATGACATTCATTACTCTTCTACCATTGACCACAACATTTTCTTCAAAATCGCCAAAACTTGCATGCTTTGAAAGCACTGCAGATGATAATAGTGTAGGCCAAGGCTAAAGTACGCTCACAAACTCAACTCGCCTACATCACAAGCTGTTCAGAAACCAACAAGACAGCTCAAAACCGTCAACAAGCTAACTAGCCTAAACAAACTCCTCTGTTCCAATGATAGAATAAAACATATCTGCTAATTTGCACCAGATCCAACTGACACGGAAACTGGGACACCAAAAGTTAAGTCGGAGGGTAATTGTCAAAAGCCTCACACAAGCATGATATAAGCAAATCTACCACAAGCCAACAAGCCATTTCTAGAGGAACGGGATCACAGTCCATCAACCAACATACTAGATAATTGCTAGTGCTACTACCAACGCACCCACGATCCCACAATACCCATATTGAGAAATTGAAGCCACGAGTCCACGACCAACACCCCCCCCTCCCCCTCTTTAAATATCCTTCAATACACAAACTAGTCAACATTGTACAGTAATCTGACAAAGCATTGACTCACTCACTCTCCCCAAGAATTAGTAATTGGAGAATCGTTAATGGTACAACCCCAAGCATAACAACCTTGCTTTCTTTCTAATGAGACACCCTTGTTCAGTAAAATCCTCATATCATTAGACTATTGAACACCCATGTTTCATCATCCTATTATGAAGTGGGACAAATTGTAAGCATTAGACTGTTAGAGGATCCAAATACTCCTCCCTAGTATTGATGCCGCCTCTGATACATTGACTGCTTAACACAAATGAATCGCCAGCAATAGTTCTGTGAACATCATTGCTTAAGCCCCCTCACCCCCCCCCCCCCACAACAACAAAAAGAAAAACAACGAGATCCAAAATCATGTACTAAACCATCCCAAAACCCCTCATCGTGAAACTGGGCAGGATGTCAAGGAATATCAGGAAAACCCAATAGGCCAGAAACAAAATTTGGGATCAAAATACCCACTGAAATGGTTTGACGAAGACATTGAATAATAAAGAGCATAGAACACAAGTTTTTCCAGAACTATCGAAGAACAGGCTGAACACAACTATTAAAGGAACTTAAAACACTGCATTGACAAGATATTCCAGTGCTGCTTAAGGAGATTCTCCACCTTCGGCATCTTTGAAACCGCCACTTCTACAGAAACGTATAAGAAGCCTAATGCCACACTGAGATTGTATAAGCAGCAGATCTATAAGTCCCAGATTAATTTCACTTCAGTCGATTCTCTATACCTTTCTTCTCACGCCACAAACTTCAATGACATATGCTTGCTAAACCATTCATCACACAAACGAGCCCCATAATTATGCTACAACATAGATCAGCCTGCTAAACCATTCAACACTATACGGCATTCCAACTACTAGTAATCTACCACACATAACGAATCACCACCAATCAAAGAGTCACAAGCAACCAAACTAATAACAGATGTAGCAGCAGACCACAACCAAACAAGATATTACAGATTGAAATATGCAAGATAGTAGTCATATTACCAGAACTTGAACTCGGGAAGGCGACGAATAAAGGGCTTGAATTCATCAGAACCTTTGGTAGGCAGCATGGGGCCATCAGAAGGCTCAAGCTCAGGATCAACCAAAGGGGTCAAGAAACCAATCAGCAGATTCAAGAGGTAGATCCCAAGTGCATATGTGATGATGTAAAACCCCTCGACAAAGTAAACCCTAATCGCGTAAATCAACACAAGAACTGCGGTTCCAGCCCACCTCGGAACTGCATGTGGAGTAGTCTTGTCCAAGTAATACTGGTAAATTCTCCAAAATTCATGAAGCTTCTTCGTCACAGGTGAATCATTCATCGCCCCACCTCCTCCTCCTAACCCCTCCATTATACAAAACCCTAGATTTTCCTATCAGCTCTACAAGATCTGCCCACAACACAAAATCAACACAAACCCACACAAAAAATTCAATCAAAATTGCATAAAGTTCGAATCTTGCGATTTGGGTTTCTCGATTAGGGTTGACAAACACTCAAAAATCGCATAAAGTTGAAATTTTGCTGATTAATTTCTCGATTAGGGTTGAAAAAATCACAGAAATTGAGTAAAGTTGAAATCTTGCTAATTGGGTATTTCAATTAGGGTTTGCAAATCAACAGAAATCACATACAGCTTAAAGATTACTCAATTGATTTTCCAAAAATTGGGGGTGAAATTTAGTCAAATACCTTGCAAAATTATAATCTGGGTATTTTCTTTTTAAAAACTTTATTCAATGTCCCACATACAGATGACTTCTTTGGTCAATAATTCTTGAGAAGAGTGGGAAGATAACATTGAAATTTTAATAATAAATGCATAAAATAAAATACAATAAATACAAAAGAAATCAAATAAATAGATTTGGGGGAAAAGTAATACCTTTGCGAGTAGAGCTTGAAGGGTGTAAATGGCGTGTGAAAACAAACAGCCGACAGTGAAGAGAAGGGTGAATGAGAAGCTTTTTTTTTTTTTTTTTGTAGGGGTTGAAATGTCGTTGAATTTTACTTGAGGGAGAAGAGTCCGAGTATATATTATCCTGAAATTGTACTTTTAGTCTCTCTTTTACCTCTCTTTGTTCCTGTGTAAAATTTATTTACTCGTTTAATCGTATGGAGAGACCTATCTTGTGTAAAATATATATTCGTAAGCATCCTTATTATGTTGAATTGTTGATTGTCGATTTTGAATATCGTCTAATGGTTTCCGTCATAAATCCAAGTGTTGTAATTGAAAAGTAGATGACCAAATCGAGCAGTTTATTCACCGACATTAATCTGTTTATGTGTTTAATGAAACTATGGAACAAAAAATGTAAGGTAATTGTCGACTCTTGAGTTTTGACAACGCACGCATGAAATAATTTAAAGTGAATGGAGTTTTCTTGTGCATAAAATGAGCAAAGACTATACAAGTCAATAATTCAAAATTGAAGATTCAATTAAAACCATGAATCTTTGGTTTACTTGTACTTGTGTGATTAAGAATGTTGACAAATGACAAGAACTATAAAATTAAAGAAAGTTGACAACTGGGCTATTGTTCAAAACGTGCATGGCCTGCATTATTTGAGGCAAGGCCCATGATGCAAGCATGTTTTGCATAGATAATTTGATATCCATCTAATCACAATCACAAAGTCTCATAAAAGACGGTCTCTCAATAACCTTGATCAAATTACTCGTCTTTAAAAAAAAGAAAATAAGCGTATCACCCCGTTGAGGAAAACATTGACCATCATCACCAATTACCAGGCTCACAATGTTTCATAACTAGATCATGTGACCAACTTTTTGTGCTAGATGCTCAATTCCTATGCTATCCAAACGAGCCCTAAGTTACTAAAGTTAAGTTACAACTTGTAACTCCCACCCTGTTTTTAACTAGGATTGAATTTTAAATAGGTTTTTTTTTTTTTTTTTTTTGGCTCTCAAAGATAAGCACAAGTCACCTAGCTAAGTCTGAAGCCTCCTACAATTAACGAGTCCACCAAGGACAAGGGCCCAACCCATGCAAATTTAGGAGGGATAATAAAGGATTCCTCCTCCCATGAGTTACCACTTGCTAGTTTTGAACCGGCGAAAATCGACTTGAGACATCAAGATTTTCGAGTTACAATTACAAACTGCAACGACCACTAGATCGAATGATACTTTGTGCAATTTCCATGTAGTATACGAATATTGGGATGAACCTTCATGGATACATATAGGACGAATTGCAATTGCAAGCCACAAATTTTGCCATGCGATTTCCAAAACAAAACAAACAAAAAAAGAAAAATGACAAGAGAGTGGAGAGTAGAGAGTAGAAGAGCACTTTGATTCAAGACCACATGTATTGGATCCGTCGATGCGACGAGTAATAATATAACTTTATAAAATTCGAATGCGGCCCCTCTCCTCAAATCGTCCTCACCCACCAGATTTTCTGCAATTTGACAACATTTCCATTTCTATGACGTTCACTTGAATCACTTCTACTTCATTACCCAACAAAAAAGAGAAAAAAAAACTCTCCAAACATTATCTGCATCAGTAGTGTTCTAAGCTCAGAGTTTCCTCTTTCGGAAAGTAAGTTGATCATCTTTGTATATGTCTTTTTCTTGTTTTACTTTGTGCTGCTCAATGATTTCTTATTGTTGGGTGATTACTGATTAGTAGAGCTTATATTACAACACTTTGTATTAGACTTTATCATGTTATATTAATGATTCTTTTTGTAATGTTGTGATCATTTCTTGACTTGGATCGTTATACGTTTAGTTTAAATTTCTCTCGCATATTCAGACCAAACATTAACCGTAGGAGAAAATGGAGTGAGTTGATGAAATTTATAGTAAAAAAGATGTGACCTTGTTTGATTTTCATAGCAGAAGAATTCTATTTTAAGGCTTTCGAAGTGATTTGTTGAATTTCAAGGTCATGTAAGTCTTAGTTGAGGAATTGCTAGCATAAAATTATGAAATTTCATGAAATTCCAGGGTTCAGGTTTGGTGGGTTTAACCAAAGTCTCCCAGAGTCATAGGAGATGCTTTTCCTTTCATATTTCAAAGTAGTTAGATGGGTTTTTTGGTACGTAGGAGCAGCTAATGCCGGGGGTGGGGATGTGAGGATTTGAACTCAGGACAATCCCTAGGTTAATCTCCTAACCATAACCACTAGGCCACTTTGATGCTCATCAAAGTATGTATAAGAAATTATGAATCAGAGTGCTTTATGGCAGATATGAGCATTGTAAGGTTGCGTACATCTGAAACCCTCGAGCCCACGACAGGCTGAGGTCTGTGGATCGCGTTAGATGGTGTATGTTTCTCTGAAATTGAGCTTGTTTCCTATGTGAAAGTAATCTCACTAGTTACTAGGTAAGATATGTGTGTCAATTTTCTGTTTCTTGTGTGTCTATGAATGTATCTGATTCAAGAGTTACAATATGCTTTAGGTACTAAGTAGGAATTCTATGTCTCTTATGTTCCGTCTGTGTCCTGTTCATAAGGAGCTGAATGCCCGGTCCCTAAAATATACACATTTTTAGGCTAGATGTACTAAGCAATTAGATATGTAGATATTCCTAGTAAGTTTTCTGGCTCTACTATACCAAATTTGCGTAAGAGCCTTACATCCTTCTTGCATTGGATGACTGTTTGATTGCCTAATGGATGAATCTGAGCCCTAACATTTCGTAAAGTCGTCAGGGACTAGACACTAGAGACCTGTGCGTATTAGTGTATGAAATTTCACTTCTGATTCTTAAACTGAAATCGGAATTCATTTTCAGGGAGCACCTAGATCACTGAGTCTGACTGTACGAAAGTGAGGGTTGGAAAAGGATACATAATCTCTGACTGTCATGTCTGATCGTGTTCCAAAACCGTCTCATGATGAGGATGCAAAGTGTTTCACATCTAGGATGTCCTCACAAACTTCCCAGCCGAGCTGGGTGTCCCATTGGACCGGAAAGAATCCTGTGACAGCTTCAAGAGTTAATGACTCTTATTTGGTATGTAACAAAGATAGAGGTCTTAATCTAAATGGGGTTCCGAAGTCTGGCAAAGGATTGATGAAGTATCCTGAAACTATGTTGACTACTGGAGTGATTAGTGAGCCAATGAAACAAGGGCGCTTCAAGTCTGAGTCCAGTGATCCATTCGTTCCTTCTCCAAGCGGCTGGCAAAACACAGAAAATACTTCCACAATCAGGACTCAGGTTGATCATGAGTTTGGAAATAAGGATTTGTCTTTAGCCTTAGCCCTAGGTAGAGGTGAAACTACTTCAACAGATTTAAATTTGCGGCATGACAGTAGTTTGAGGTCGAATGGGAAACAATGTGTGCCGTATTCATTTGAAGGAAAGAAGGACTTGGCTGTGTCAAGATCAGGTTTCGGTCTTGCTCCTCATGGATCCAACAAAGCAGATACTTCAAGGCCATTAGTTGTATTTGAAAAACACTTTTCAAATGACAATTTCACATGCTTTGGTCAAGACAGTTGTAAGTACAGGAAGTACTCTTCTTTCATGGTTCATGAAACAGATATGAAAAATGGCTTTAGTAATGATTCGAGACAGAATGATGAGCTTCATCTGCAACATGGCCAGTCTGCAAACAAGAACTTTCAGGACTTCTTTGGTACGAAGCAATCTAGAAGTCCATCTTCCAGATTTTTCCCAACCTCTACAAACCTGTCCAACATTGATCATGGAAAATCCCGTCTAACAGATAATGTTCCTTGTTCTGTACGCAATGTTGAGACTATGAGGATCTGCACTATGGTTGATTCTGTGGAAAATTCACCAGGAGGTCAACACAAGATTTCTCAGAGAGCTCACCATGTTCTGTTCACCAAAGAAACTTGTGTTAATATGTCAAATGGAATGTCAAGGGAACCGAATACACCTAACCCCTATGACGATAAGACATACGGACATTTTAATGTGTCTCCTGATATGGCTCCTTTTCGTCCAAGTGGAGTCAAGATCCAACCTTTGTGGACGTCCACTGACAGTGAAGAAAAGGAAAATACCGGAAATCCATCCGTCTCCAAAGCAGGTTCTAGCAATGAAGCGTCTGCTGAAAATTGTTCACAGCAAGAAGAAGCTACTAAGAGCCAGCATATTCTATCAGGTGCTGTTTTATTCCCTTACTTCTGGTATTGAGTTTTGACCTCACTCTAGCATGCCTTTGTTTCTCATCTTTGTGTTAGCGTCAGGAGTTAAGTAGTTCTGACTTAATTATCTTCAAATTTAATACTTTCTCGTCTCGTTTGTTATAGGTATGGCCTCTTCCCCATTACGTAAGGTATTCACTCGGCTTTTTTTATTCTGTGTACCAAAATTCATATTTGTATAATCCTGACCTAAAAGAAAACACTATATCTGATCCAAGTTAGTGTTTGGAGCGATTAATAAGCTAATGATGATGACATGATCTAAAAACAAATAGCTAATGATCGATGTCCTGGGGGTACTATGATGACATTCAGTTTGGCCAATGAGCAGTAGCATTCGTGCATTTGCCTGACACTGAGGCATGTTTTCATTTGTAGGACAACACAGTGGAAGAAAGTACCTCACCAGCTGCATGTGATTCAAGCACAGAGAAATCTAGATCCAAAAGGCCGCTGTTGGAGATCCCTGACATAAATGAAGAGCTCCCAGGGCTTCAACCCGCGGTAAGCTCAACAGATGATGAAGAACCAAGTACCTCAAGGGTGCATAGTTTGAATGCCAAGCATCTCTTCCCGAGCAAAAAACAATCCTCAAGGCACGCGTATAATGATGATCAAGATCATTCTGTAAGCCCTGAGGCAAGCAACAGATGCCAAGATACAAGTAGCAGATGGATAAAGCGTCTGAAGCTAAATTCTTCTGATTCTTTTGGTGTTGGTACCAAGAGTTCTGCTGGGGAGGGTTCATCCCATCAAAAGTTTAACATGTTCTTCAATAGAATTATGAAAAACAGCAGGGAAAGCTTGGACCCTAAGTTGCATGAGCTTCACAGTAAAGAACCTAAGGCACTAGATCAAAATGCAGAATCTGTTGTTTCCAAGAAGAGAGATCAAAGCACGATGAATGGTTGCTCTTGGATTCAGAGATGGTGTCAGCCAAACACTGCTCCTCAACCAAGGAATCCTGAACCTCTTGTAGTTTGCGAGCCCCATAGCATGAAATTTGGTCAGGAGGAGCTGGCGAAGAAACATTTCCCAAGTATCGGTGCCTTAGCATTGATGGGGAAAGCCATGAACGGATATCGCTCATGTGAGTTCAATAAGAGAGGGTCAGTTGTGGTTTGGAATACCAGGGAGTACTAAGATACCTCTCTTTGGAGCTCTGGTGAGTAGACTGGTATTCAGAAACATTCTTTCTGTTCTATACATCAAGATTAACTCAAGGGATACCAAAATCTAATACATGTAATCTCCTCATGCTGCAGTTGGCCGCGGACACATCCGTTGGAGATTTCAGATCAGGTGCATGTCACTTACCATGTCATCAGCAATTACAGCAAGTCATCCTTTTTCCTTGCTAATCCTATAACCATAGTTCCTTGACAGCATGAACTTTCTTAGTTAATCTGTAATTTATGAAGTATTTCTTCCCTGTAAGTGCATTCAACAATATATGTGTTTATAAATTATTCTTGTGCTTATTCTTTATAACTTCAACTCCTAAATTACACAAGCTTAAGTCACAAGCTAAAGAGCACCCTACTGTAAAAGCCTCTAATGATGCAGGGTTGCTATGTGCTGATTTCGTTATGCAGTTTATTGATCCAAAACCATGGTTCCGTTGTCTACATGACATCCAGTTTGTTGCAGAACAGATTCAAAGAAGCCGCCTCCATCAATCCTGGAGTCCAGACAAGGTGGCGCGAATTCTATTATAATGTCTCTGAGAGTGATCATGCCTACCACATTGCATGATCTATCAATTATGAAGCTGGATTCACTGTTAGTCGCTGCCATTTTTGCCATCACCTGCTTAAGGATGTCATTTTGTCTGTGCATGACAGGTGAATCCATGGTCGGGATGGAGTTGTTTCGTATGAAATGAGGCTCCACATTGTCGTCAATATGGTTATCGGCATTCTTCCTGTTGTTTATTTTGATGAATTCTGCCAAGGTAATTGTCCTGTATTAGCATGAAATGGAGAACTTCATATTCATCGACTTGGTTCAGGTCCATATGGGTCAGGTCTACATGCAAGAATAGTATTATGTTCATGTTAAATATGTACAGAGTTCACCTGATGTCTGTAAACAGCGCGTCATTCTCCAGAAGCTGACTAATGTCGCCATCTCTTACTGTCCCCCTTAGCAATTTGGTGCTCCTATCTACCACAGCAACAGCACCAACTCGTTTTTCTGATAAAACTGATATTGCTTCTGAAACACTTTGGTCTGCATATACTTGACAGGCAGAGTCTTTCCTCTCAAAGCTGTCAGGAAGACAATGTTGCATCGACTATTACGGCATATAATCACAGCATAACTTCGATGAAGAAAAATTAGATACAGTTTGGATGGTGTGTTACTGGAACTCTGACAAGGCGGCATTAGCAATGTTATCAAACCATTCTATTCCGTCTGACTCCAGAAGCAACTCGACTACTGCTTTCTGCAAAAGAAGAGAAGAAGACTGAACTCTTTGCAGTGTTACTGAAATAAAGAATAATGACACTTCCAAACTATGATAACCTGTGTGATGAATCCAATGACTCGACTTTTGGATTGTTCTATAACAGGCACAACTTGGAGTCTATGCTTTGACAGCAGCAAGAGGACATGGAAGAGAGTGTCGTCTTCCAAATGCACAGGAAAGAATGGATCCCATAAGAAGAACTTCGCCAGCTCTGCCACCTGTCGAAATTCAGAATGTAAGAGAAATGTAGCAATGTTCCATGTTTTTCAGGTGTCAATTACACTGTAAGATTTAGCACTTCTCCGATGTTGATTTTACCTTAGTTTGCTTGATTTGGGAATTCTGATCTAGCCTTGAAAAGAAACCAATGAATGATTCCTTCTCGTCAGTTTCGTTGTGATGGGAAACGTCCTTAAGAAGTTGCTACACAAAACCATGCTAAACTGTTCTCAAACTGTCATGTTGTCTGTTCAAACTTAGACTAGATAGTATATAGAACCGAATAAGATACCTCAATGCACCAAAGGATCATAGAAGCGAAACTAATGACACCAATGTAGCGATCTGAGAGCTTTGTAGTGGTTACAACATTGGTGTCCGAGTTGTCTGCTGATGAGTCTGCAACAAGCGCGACTGATGCATTCTTCTGATACAGCTTGTGTATCGCCTCACTCAGTAAATCCCCAGCCTGAAATTCCAGTACTTTAAACAGCCCGGTAATTTGTGAAAGGAAACAGTAGAGAATCAAAATTCACTTTGTATTTAGATTACAGAAACTGTAATGTGAACATGGAGACTACAATGACAGAAAGAAATAAAGTTTACACATTACTAACACAAAACCATCTAGCAACGGCTTTTCTGTTACAATGACGATTTATGTTAACCGACCATGAATCAGATCTCATATATTTACGAACACAAGATAAAGTTACGACAAAAACATAGGACTAACCAAGGGTATTCCTGATATTAGGGAAAGATGAAATGGGAATGGAATTAAGGTGGAATTGAAGGGCAGAAGCTGAGTCGATTTCACCATTTTCTTTTGTTTCTAACTTGCCACTTTCTGTTCCTTCTTTTCTGATCACTTCCATTGTTGTTGTCTCTTTGGATCTCAACGAAAGATGATCGCAGAGGTTTGCAAGTTTGTGACTACGTTTGTTTGGCATGTCCCACGTGTCGGATCGATTCCATAAGGGCAGTAACTGCGTGCCACATGGCAGTACATTATTGAAGCAAAGGTAACAGAAGACTGATAGATCTTTCTCAAAAAATTAAAAATAAAAGAAGAAGCGTACGAACGTCAAAAATCTAATTTTGGACTAAAGCTTTATCGTTGTCCGTTGTATTCCCGAATGTATGAATCCCTTATAGATTAACGAAAGCGGGATGCCAACTACTTGGGGTACGTATGAAGGAGGGTGAATCAAGGGAAGAATCAAGATTTAGCTTTAAGGTAAAAATGTAGGAATTTATTGATGTATAAACAGAAGTTTTGGTACAAGATTTGTTCTCTCTTTTTTCTCTTTTGCATCGCATGATGCCATGATGCTTGAACTCTCTGATCAACGGGAAGCTCTAACAAATTAGTACACTACTAGTATAAATGTATAATGGATAGCACACCAGCTCGGTTCTCATCCCAAATTATTCTTTGCTCCTCTTTTCACGTACACACAAAGCCCAAGCTGGTGTTCAGTTATACATATGCCCATATTTCGCTGCAGCTCAACACAGTCCACTGTAGCGTGGCTCTGTAATTTGCAGACAGCTTTTGCTCAAGGTTCTCAAGTCAACTCCCATTCTGAAGCCTGATGCCCAAGATTGTAATATACAGTAGGTAATGAAACGACTATATCACCGTGCCATCTTCTATGGTTGCCTTCTCGAGTACAACAGTGATGCCTGATCGAATGTAGAACCCTTTCTCTGGCCTATCA
>JBBYHQ010002148.1:0-11730 GCA_038382645.1 Spergularia azorica | reverse complement strand
TTTCATATAATACAAATTCTGGAGGATTTGGGCCAAATCCGGATTTGTAAATTTTTGGGTTGCCAAACATGGGAATTGGGCCAAATCCGGATTTGATTCTCAAATCTTAGGGAGATTGCCCAAACTGTCGGTGTAGGATGCGGCCTAGGAGTCCATAATGTGATTGGTGTTCGTATTGTTGATGTGAATGGTAAAAATTGTTTGAGAGAGAATTCTTGTGGAGGAGGTAGTTTTGGGCTTAGAGGTGGAGGAGGTACTTTTGGTTTAATTCTTTCTTGTAAGGTTAAATTGGTACTTGTTTCCGAAACTGTTACAACTTTTACTGTGGTTCATTCACTAGAGGAAGGATTAACTAAATTACTGTACAAATGGCAGCTAATGCTGATAAACTTGATGATGATCTGTTCATTAGAGTGGTGATAATGCCAGGAACAATTAAACAATCCCTAGCGCTATTGCGAAAGCTGTGCAAGCCTTGTTTAATGCATTGTACCCTAGATCAACTCATGCAAATTGTAGCATCTTGACTTGCTTGCTTTGGTCCACGCTGGCATAAGGGCGCGCAACGGAATCAATAGAATTTCTTGGTGACCGGGACACCACTGCTTAAGAGGGATTGCCGATGAGGAAAAGGTTTCCTGAGTAGGGATTGCAAGAAAAGGACTGCAATGAATTGAGTTGGCTGGAATAAGCTGTCCATATTGCAGGGTTCGCATCTTTAATTTGATCACAGGGAGGTCCATCAGAGCAGTTACCCATGAATATATCAGGGCGATGTTTTTCTGTGTCCAAAATCTTTAAACTAGTCATTTCTTCCTGAGCTCTGTTACCCCTCTCCCCTTTCTCTTACTAGTTCTACTACTTGTCTACTTCTCTTGGCCAAATGTGGATTGATCGACATCTAATATCTTCGATTTGATAACTACTTAACAGGTAAATTTTGGCTTATGTAGCCCATTTGAGGAGAATAAGAACTTATCAAGCCCGTGTAAGGAATTGGGCTGCTGCTAGCAGGGGAACAGTGTGCTTGTGCTAGGCGTCTCAAGACTCAGGTGACTAATAGCTTTTGCTTTTTGGATTTTTAGTCGTTTTCCGTTTTCTCTCGTAAATCTTGACTCGTTCAATCTTTTAGCGTACTCGTCTTAACCTTATTCATAAGTAACTCGTTTGTACTCTTTAATTGTTAAATTATGTTTTTACTTAAATCTTTTTCTTATATCTTATGAATTGTGGAATCTATGACGTGATTAGAGTCAAAAATAGAGTTCATCCATCGGAATGATAATTGAAACTATTTATGTTAGCCTGAACCCCTAAGTACCTAATACTCTTCATTTGTGGTAATGCCATGGAAATAAGACTTAGATATATTAAGATTGTTATTAGTATGTGGTTCCCATTGGTTTTAACAAGTGTTCTTGTTTGAATCGTAAGAAAAAAGTTTTCATATTCAACTCAGTGAAAAAAAAGGAAAAAGAATTCAATTAAGTCAAGATTAGACTTTAACGGTAGTAATGTTCACACTTTGCAAAAGGGGTGTAAATGGAGAGAAAGTAAGTGGACTGTCTCTCTAATAAGCTCTCACTTTATAAAGTGTGGACAAATCAAACTTTTAACTTCAATATAACTCTGCCACGTCAAAAGTTTCCATTTAACTTATTTCACTCAGTGATTTTTTTTTTTCTAATCAAGTAGAAAATAGTTTAGGTTTTATCGAAATGATAATAATGTGAACGAACTAAACTGAGATCACGACATATCACAAGCGATTTTGAGGGTATACGAAAATTTGTGAAATATTTACGATACATTAAGCAAAGTTCTAGGTAGTGACCCGATTAACATCAGTTTAAAATTATACTTTCGTTAATCATGCCAACGTTAAGTTGAAGTTTAAGAAAAAAAGGAGTCTAAAATGAGTACTTAGAATTGGAAAATGAGACTGAGTGAAGTAATATGGAGTCAACATTTAGATAATTACAGGAGTCTATCATGCCTTAAATTTGTCGTCCCAGGAGACTTTAGAGTCATAAAATTGATAATGAGTGGAACATAAACAAGATTTGACATTAGACAAATTTGGAAATCATCTTGAAACTTGGAAGCCTGCATTATTGGGGTTTCATCTACTTCTACTGTACGGTTCTCCTATTTGTATGGTTGACCCAGTGTTAGAAATATGACGAGGTTTGATTCCGCCTTCCTACAACAATAGGTGCTCGATTGCATTAAGAAAAGGTTTCGAGTTCATCCAAGTTGGAGAGATGTCGAGTTTAGTTTAATTCAGCTTCATCAAACTTAATCTAACAATAGATGTCGGTATAGATGATTAGAGCTCCTCTGCCCTATAATTTTAGTTTTAAGGCATTTTCTTTACAAATGGTTGGATTTAGATTAATTCTAATTAAAGTAAATCAATTTAAAATCAGATCAAATTTAGTTAACTAATATTAGTAAGACCAAATAAGAGCATATGAATCTATGACCTAAAGAAAAGAAACTTTTTCTTTTTTTTCGTCGACACAAGCATTTCTAATTGATTCAAGTAGTTTAATCACCATGGCTTCCTACCTTCAACAACGAAGATTTTCAATCATCAATCACAAAATTTTCTGCTTAACTTTTCATTTATTTTAATGCAAGAAAGCCTAATTCGATCACTAAAGAAAGCTTCTTGGTCATATAGTTGTGGCTACGTACGTCTTACTTCTAAACCTTTTTCTCCGTCGTTCATGTCGGACATTTCCAAAATTTACATGGTAATTAAGATCCTAGTACCATTGGTATGATATATTGAGTGAGACATTAAGTGGCATAGAAGTTTCGCACTGAATGTCTCATTCTTTGTGATTAAAACAAATGGAGGTAGCTTATATTATATGCTAATAATAGGTTTAAAAATTTGCATATTGAATTATTGAGACTGTACTACTTAAATATGATTTTACCCATAATCACCAATAATGTTAATTTCGCAATGGAAATTATAGTAATTAAATAAACACTGTACTTTCTATTTATTTAAACTTTCTTTTGAGAACACACAACAACCCAATTTTTTGTCACTTGTTAGCATCAACATTACAAAACACCAAAAAAGATAATTTTGTTTTCACAGTTGATAATTGCGTAACTTTGAGGTTGATCAGCGTGCATAATAAAAGGGGAGTATATGGATTATATATCATGCACATGGTAGCCAAATTAGGGAATAACTTAATTAACAACGGAAAGATTAGCAAATGTAAATGATCAGAATCTTACCACCAACTTCCACCAGTCACCACTTTAACTTAGTTTAATTACTTGTGAATTAATTAGGATCAAACAATAATCATAATGTCTTACAGATAAGAGCACTTAAGGGGCCTTCTAAAGGTTGAAATAATTCCTTGTCTGCATTGCATGAGGATGAAGCTTGAAATCTTTGAGAGTGATTATGGCTAAAAATCTAGCTTGTAGATGACACCTCATGATGCTCATTATGTATGCTCAGAAAGTCAGAATAGTTATCATCTGTCTGGCCTTTCATGTGCTTTATGAGTTACGGTGGAGGTTTACCTTGCTAGGCTTGTCAAATTCTCGAGTCGAGCTCGCTCAGGTCAAGTTTTATCGAATTAACTGCGAAAAACACACAAAAAGGATACTATCGGGGAATTCTACCTTGAGTATTTAGGGTGCTAAACTCGGGATGATTTTGAGTTTGAAATCCGAGAATTGTGAAGATGTATGGTGAAACTTGGGATCATTTTTGGCTCTCTCCTAATATGTTATAACCGAAGCCTTTGGTTGGGCAAGAGAGGTAAGACCGTGAGAGGATTCCTCGTACAATTAGGTTTACACCGCGTTCTCATTAGTAATTTCAATTTCAATTTGAAGAAAATGACTCTGTGGTTAAGATGGAGATGATAAACCGTCAAATCTTGATTTTCAATTTGCTTCTCTTATTGTACAAGCATTTACAACTCGCTATAGACAAAAGAAGAAAAATATAGTACAATCTTAGGGGACATGAACAAGAATAAAGGAGGGATGGAGACTTCCAAAATGTGGGCTAAATTGTAGGATAACAAGCACTAGTTTTTTTTTTCATCTAATCAAACTTTTGAACCAACCCTATGATTACAAGTATATACTGCTATAGTATAATCTTTTGACTGATGAATTATCCCACTTACAAGTAGCCAAAGCATGCAATTACACCAATTTCAACTTCAACTTCACTTCACAACTTTTATGACTTTGACCCACAATTCCATAAACTTAACTCCCACTTATTTACCCCAAATTATGACGATCACATTACCTCAATCCAAAGTCATCATTAACCCTTATAAATCCATGATCATCATACCCCATTTTTTGCACCACTTCCCTGAACAACAAGCAAACAAACAACAGCTTCAGGGAGAAGACAACAGAAATTAAAGGAAACAATGTTTTCCTCTAGGAATGTTTCCCTTGTGGTTTTGCTCACAATCTTCTCAATCTCGGCTTCGTTTGCTCACCCGAATGCGAACCAAGCAAATTTTCTACATTGTTTGTCTCAGAACATTAGTCCTCCAAACCCTTTTCCTTCATCATGTTACACTCCAGGTAACATGACTTCGTTTACATCAATCTTAAACTCCACTGCAAATAATCTAAGGTACCTGTTACCTTCTGTCGAAAAACCGCAATTGATTTACATGCCCTTAGATGAATCCCACGTACAAGCAGCTGTAATGTGTGCTAAAACACTTGGGATTCAGCTCAGGGTAAGAAGTGGAGGGCATGACTATGAAGGTATGTCCTACTCCTCGGAGATGGGAGACCCCTTTGTAGTCATAGACATGGGGAAGTTACGTTCTGTTATCGTCGATATCGAGGATAGCAGTGCGTGGGTTGAGGCAGGGGCGACAACAGGGGAGTTGTATTACAGGATTTCTGAGCAAAGTAAGACACATGGTTTTCCTGCTGGTTTGTGTAATAGTATTGGTATAGGAGGGCATATAACCGGGGGTGCATATGGTGCAATGATGAGGAAATACGGTCTAGGAGCCGATAATGTGATCGATGTTCGTATTGTTGGTGCGTGTGGTAAGATTATGGATAGAGCAGCCATGGGGGAGGACTTGTTTTGGGCTCTTAGAGGTGGTGGAGGGGGTAGTTTTGGTGTAATTCTTGCTTGGAAGGTTAAATTAGTACCTGTTCCTGAAACTGTCACAACTTTTACTGCTATTAAAACTAAAGAGCAAGGGTTAACTCAATTACTTTATAGGTGGCAACAAATTGCTGATAAACTTGATGATAATCTCTTCATTAGAGTAGAAATTATGCCAGGAACAATCGGTAACACTACCCAAAAAACAGTGCAAGCATTGTTTAATGCGCTGTACTTAGGTAGCGAGAATCAACTGATGCAAGTGATGGGAAAGAGCTTCCCTGAGTTGGGATTGCAGCCAAAGGACTGCACTGAAATGAGTTGGATTGAGTCAGTAGTTTACATTGCAGGGTACCCTACAGGAACTAGCCCTGATGTGCTACTCCAAGGGAAGCCCTTGTTCCGAAACTACTTTAAGGCAAAGTCCGATTTTGTTAGGCAACCTATTGATCAGCCTGGGCTTGAAGGACTTTGGAAGAAGTTGTTGGCTTCAGATAACTATATTATGATTTGGAACCCTTATGGTGGGATGATGAGTCGCATACCGGAGTCAGCAACCCCGTTCCCCCATAGAAAAGGCGTCATCTATAAGATACAGTATGTGGCCTCATGGCAAGATGGTTTGGAAGGTGAGGCTACAAACATGGCTTGGATTAGGGACTTGTACAATTACATGGAGCCTTATGTGTCTAACAACCCTAGGGAGGCCTATGTTAATTACCGGGATCTCGATTTGGGAATGAACAAAGATGGCGATACCAATGTCGCTGAGGCCAGTGCTTGGGGTACCAGATACTTCAAGGATAATTTTCAAAGGTTGGTCCAAATTAAATCCAAGTTTGATCCTGAAAATTTCTTTAGGCATGAGCAAAGCATTCCACCTCTTGCATCTTCTTCTACCACCAAGCCTAAGAAGAAAGCTACTAAGTTTCATTACCACAAGGCTGGTGGAAAGGTGCACCATAAGAAGCATGGGTGGTAATTCGCTGAAATTACGAGGGCGACTACTTCTACAATTGTATTCTATAACTATACCAGACGTTCGTGTTTTTTACTAGAGCTGATCACGGGCGGGACAACTTGTTACGTCCGTTTTTGATGAAAATGAGTAGTAGTAAAGGTTCAAGTGTGGTATGTACTACAAATAATGAAGAAATTGATAGGTGTTTGGTTTTGCATTAGTCATGCGTTGGTAATAACGTATGTAATGTGTGTGCGTGCAAATTTTGGTGTAATTAACTATTTTTCTAATCGAGTCTATTAATTATGTTTTGAATTTTTTGTCCCATCTCTATTATTGATGTTGTTTGGTTCAATTATATGACCTACTATCCAATTATTACTTCAGTGATCACACTGATTACTGAGCTAGCTACCATGATAGAGGCAGAGTACTCCCTCCGGTCCAGATTAAACTTCCCGCTCCCTTTTGCGCACTTCAAAAGGAAAATTAATAAATAATTCTTAATGATTCATTTAGCAAATAGATTTAAAGGCTAATTATCACCAACATTTTGATCTTGCCTCCCGAATTATTCACTCGACAAAAAACTTAATAATTTGGGTATGGGGAAGACAAAGTCGAAACCCTAAAAAACAGGATGAGAAGTTTAATCTGGACCGGAGGGAGTATGCTCTATATGTGTTTCTAAACATGAAGAATGAGACCTTCTCTAACACTCAACGAAGGGATGAATTAAACCAAGGATGTGCATCATGATTCGTCACTGAACGTATTTAGACAAGAGTGTATATCACGATTCGGCTTAAAGGCCTGAACACGTACTTACCTTGGTTATTATAACTGAAGGGCCAAACGATTAATCATTTGAAATACATTGACGTGTGTTTTTGAGACACAGATGTCCCTGAATTGCTGGATGACTATGAGTAAGACCTGCACTATATAATGGCCAATGATCATCTTTTGTAGTGTTCTACACATATTACAGTGCCGACAAAAATAATTCTGAGCGTAAAATACAAGTTTTTTCAGCTAGGTGTATCAGTTAAAGAGCATCAATTCTTAAGAAAAATGTGACTAGAATTATTCGATAGTCAAACTGATATAACTAAGGCTTTCATACATGGACAATGAATGTAGGCAACATTTTTCTTCAAATTGTGAGGGGGGAAACAGAGGAAAATTTTGCAATGGACTTTGACGAAACAAACATCACAAATCACAAGCCTTTGAAGTCTAAAAGAAGTCGGTGGAAAATGTAGGGATCAGATGTTCCAGCAGAGGTAGAGTCTAATTTACGTGAACGATGTGTTATAAATTTATGATGTCCGTTGCTCCTCCCTTTTCTGGATTTCTACGTATACGGTATATCGTTATGGCTCTTCCATCTTTGAATTTCTATGTATATCGTTGTTGCTCTTCCCTCTTTGGATCTCTATGTATATCGTTGTGTCTCATCGTAATCTTTTTTTTTAGATAGACGGGAGTATTTACTCATATCAAGTTCTGTTAGGAAAAGAACGCCTTCGGGAGTTTACAATATAATGAACAAAACCGGTCCACACGGGGGACTAATCTAGCTCCATAATGAGCTATAGTTACACGCCCGCTCGCCCGCCTAACATGATAAACAAGAATTGTCTAAAATATGACATGCGGAACTCTGAAGGGAAGGAATGATCATTTACAATTTATTGCTTCTAAAGAACTGTCTAAGTTTTTTGAGGAACTTGACCAAATTTTCATGAGCCGGGGCGGTATCGATAACAACCTGAAGCCCATCACGAGACTTCATCCATGAGAGTGCAAGAGGGTACTTCTCCTGGTCTATGAACTTGACATTAATGGCTTCCTCGACACCCTCGATTATGGGCAACATTGTGACCATCAGTATATCTAAGATCTCCATATCTTCGCCTTCTGAATTAGAGCGTAAATCCTCGACGTTTGCTTCTAATTTGGTCATGTTTTCTTGGATGTCTTTGATGATCTTCCCTTCTTCATGATCATTAGGGGCTTTCACGACTTCCCTGAGTCTCTCAAACAACTATAAGAGAATATACGAGTTAGCTCAATCGATATTCACAAATGCGTACATCCTAGACCACACAAATGCATGTGTCCACAATCATATATCATCTAAGAGTATGCCACACCACGACTCTTTGTGATGACAATCAAAATGTATAAATAACAAGTTCAATTGCTTCAAAAGAATTGATGGTTTATCCTTCGCGTCCTAACTAATTCGTATTAGTTTATGTTTGACAAGTAGGCAATAACATGCAATCGTCAACTAACACAAGAAAATAGTAATGCACCCTCAAGTACGTGAAATAACAAGCAATACTAACCTGTAGGTCGATGAATCTAGTCCAAAAGCGCGCTTTAGCTAGTAGAAGAGGATTTTCACTAGGAAAAAACCTAGGAGAATTTGTCCAAACTTGATCAATATACTCGAGAACGATCAGAGATTCAGGAATAGGCGTACCATCATGAACCAACACCGGAACTAGCTTCTTAACCGGATTATACTGGAGTAGCAACTGAGACTTGTTTTTCAAGTCTTCCTCGAAATATTCGTATGATATACCCTTAATTGTAAGGCCAATTTTCACCCTTCTAACCCAAGGGCTCGCCCACATCCCATGTAGCTTCACATTTCCTTGTGTTTCTGCCATTTAATTTGTTCGATTATTTTCTTATGTTTCGTCTTTGGCCTCTTATAAAAGGTGTAATCTAGTGTTTGTTTAGTTAATATGGAGAATTTGAGATTATTTTACGAAGGTGAAATGTGGTCATTTTATCGTGTACGTCGAAGAGGTAGCTGTATTTTGGGGCCGATGTCTTCTTTCAAACTGGCTGTGTAAGTGCGTCCAACGCGATAATACTTGGTCCTTTGTTATCCACATATTTGCAAACCACCAACCGGCCAATTAATTGAAATAATGGAACGCATCTACCAACTTATTGTATACTCCCTCCGTCCCCCTTTAAACACCCCATACTCAAAATGCTCCCGTGTTAAAGAGGGCGTACACGCTAATCGGTTAATTAAAATTCCAAAAAAATTGCATAGTGAGTTAGATAAGAATCTTAGCAAAAATTCCATGCAATTTTTTTGGAACTTTGATTAACCGATTAGCGTGTACACGCTCCTCAATAAGGGTGCGTTTTGAGTATGGGGTGTTTAAAGGGGGACGGAGGGCGTATATGTTTCATTCCATAAGCGAGCGACTAATGTTACAAGAAGGGGAGGAGCCTTCGATCAAACATCGAAACATCCCCTTTCTTTTTTGGTACAACGACGAGAAACCAAACTTAACTAATATCTGTTACATCCTCCAAAGGAAGCAAACTAATAAGTTCGTCATCACTCCCTGTGTAGGTTGATTAATCTCCAAACCATTTAGTCAACCTTACTTCTCACACTAGCGTAAGTGTAACGTTCACTTTTACATCTGAGCTTAGTCCATTTGGTCTATTGGCAATCACTAAAGTTGGCAATGGCTCAATGTAGGTAGGAGTATATATTTGTACTCTACTAAGCACTTTTAAACTCCATGAATACCATTAATGTAAATTAACATAAATTGTAATGTGAGTTAATTATGTCACATAACTACATACGTTTGCTCTATAGACTTCATTAAATAGATTATGATGAAAACTTCTTTGTTCATGTTGTAACGCTAACATCCTAAATATAGTGTTCATGTATACTCCCATTTAGTTTTTTAACACCGCTATTAATTATTACCTATATCGATCTTGCAAGTTTAATGCGAGCTCGGATTTTAGAAGTTCAATGAGAATTTCTAAACACGACGATGAAAGTACATCATAGAATTCCACATGTGTAATCTTTAGTCGAAAAAGAGAAGATTTAGGAAAAAAATAAAGAAAAAGGAATGTCAGGAGTGGGGCTCGAACCCACGCCCTTTCGGACCAGTACCTGAAACTGGCGCCTTAGACCACTCGGCCATCCTGACTTGATTGATATACATACACTCTTTAAAATTTATATTATAAAATTTGTATTTGAAATCTCCAATCAAAATATATTTAAATTGTAATTTCTCGCTATAAAATTATTGTAAGATGAATTTAATATCTTCTCTCAAAAATAAAATTAAATCAAAAGAATGAATTTAATCATCAAACAAAATTTTATTTTCAAAAGATTCATTCTTTTTAACAGATGTTTTACTTCTTTTGCTAATTATACTGAAAATAATGAAGTTTTTGCTAATTTGATTGACCCACATGAAATTTTTTCATCTTGGAACAAATCAAGGGCATATACACTTAATAATGCCAAAGAATTACATGCCCATTTGATCAAAATAGCTACTTTTGATTCTGATGTTTTCCTGACGAATAATTTGATTGATTGTTATTTCAAACTTACGGCGATTGGGTATGCACGTAAGGTGTTTGATGGAATGCCTAGCTTAAATGACATTAGTTGGAATGTTATGATTTCGGGTTTTAATCATAATTTGTTGTATGATGATGCTTGGAGATGTTTTTGCCGAATGCGGGCGTTGGGGTATGGGAGCAGTCAGTTTACTTATGGGAGTGTTATCTCAGCTTGTGGTGGTCTAGGGTCTGTGTTGTATGGGAAGTTGATTTATTCGCTTACGTTGAAAGATGGGTTCTTTTCCAATGGGTATGTAAGGTCTGGTATGATTGATCTGTTTGCGAAAAATGGGAGGTTTGAGGATTCTTTTCGGGTGTTTAATGATTGGCCGTTTGAGGAAAATGTGGTTTGTTGGAATAGTGTAATATCTGGGGCTGTGAAGAGTGGGGATCATGAGAGAGCTATAGAAATTTTTGATCAAATGCGTCGGGTTTCTGTAGTTCCTAATAGTTATACGTTTTCTGGTGTGTTGGGTGCTTGTATTGCTCGGGAAGATGATGCTATGGGTAGGAAGGTTCATGGGTTGGTGATAAAACATGGTGCTGGGAAGGATGTTTATGTTGGTACTGTTATTAGTGATTTATATTCCAAATGTGGGGCTATGGATGAAGCGATTAAGAACTTCTTGAGAATGCCAGTTCAAAATGTAGTTTCATGGACTTCTATGATCTCTGGATATGTTCAAAAGAATGATCTTGTGTCTGGTCTTATGCTATTTGGAGAAATGAGGAAAGTTGGGGTTGAAGTGAACAAATATACTATCACCAGCATACTCAGCGCATGTGCAAAGTCGCAGATGATTAATGTCGCTATGCAAATGCACTCTTGGATACTAAAACTTGGACTGTCAACTGATCCTGTTGTGAGGGCTGCTTTGATGAACACATACTCTAAAGCGGGAGAAGTTGGTTATTCTGAATTGTTATGCCTAGAACAGGATGGCTCTGAGGATGTGAGAGTGTTGACAACAATGATATCTTCTTATGCTCAGAGTAAAAGGTTGGACAAAGCAACTTCATTATTACGGAAAATGTTATTGACAGGTGTGAAACCAGACAATTTCTCCATTTCCAGTATTCTGAGCATTATAGTCATTCTGGACATGGGGCGACAGATACATTCGTATGTGCTGAAAACAGGACTGGTTTATGATCTTTCAGTAGGTAGCTCACTGTTTACAATGTACTCAAAATGTGATCG
>JBBYHQ010002051.1:0-36169 GCA_038382645.1 Spergularia azorica | reverse complement strand
GGGAGGAGAGAGAAAATAAAGGGGGAAGGGGAGAGAATATGGGTTGGATTTTAATTGAAGTATTGGGTCAAGTTAGATTTTGGCCCAACTCAAATTGTAAGCCCAGGTAAATGAGCCCAGGGGTACCAAGAATGGTACCCCCGGGGTACGGTAGTATTTGCGGTTAACACCCTAGGGTTCCTGAAGTTGTAGTTGATTTTTCGAGAGGCCAGATTCTGAGGCTGTATACTCCAAAGATGGAGGAGATACAGAAAGTCCCTGTTCATGAATCAGCAAGTGACAATGCTGAACCCTCTAATAAGAAACGTCACCTGACTTTTGTGTTGATTGGTCATGTTGATGCTGGCAAGTCGACGATAGGTGGTCAAATACTTTTTCTCAGTGGGCAAGTTGACGATCGTAACATCCAGAAATATGAAAAAGAAGCCAAGGACAATGGCAGAGATAGTTGGTACATGGCATATATTATGGATACTAATGAAGAGGAACGTGTTAAGGGAACGACTGTTGAAGTTGGGAGAAAACATTTTGAGACTGAGACAACTAGGTTTACAATTTTGGATGCTCCGGGTCATGTACAATTTGTATCACATATGATTAGTGGGGCATCACAAGCTGACATAGCCGTTCTGGTTGTATCTGCTCGGAAAGGAGAGTTTGAAACTGGGTTTGAGAAAGGCGGACGAACTCGAGAACATGTCACGCTGGCAAAGACCTTTGGTGTCACCCAACTCGTAGTTGTCGTCAACAAGATGGATGATCCTACTGTGAACTGGTCAAAAGAAAGGTATGATGAAATAGAGTCAAAGATGATTCCCTTTCTAAAGAGCTTAAACTACAATATCAAGAAAGATGTCCTATTTCTGCCAATATCTGGCCTCCTCGGAGCAAATATAAAGGCGAGAGTCGATGCGGGTCTCTGCCCGTGGTGGAGTGGTCCATGTTTTTTTGAAGCCATTGATGTTATTGAAGTCCCTACACCAAATCCAGAAGGTCACTTCAGAATGCCCATCAATGATAAAGTCAAGGGTATGGGAACTGTTGTAAAGGGTAAAATTGAATCTGGCAGTTTACGCGAGGGTGACTTAGTTACTATCATGCCAAACAGGGTTAACGTGAAGGTTGTTGCTATATACATAAATGACGATAGGGTCAAATACGCAGCACCAGGTGAAAATTTGTGGGTTGAATTGGATGGATTTGAAGAAGAAAATATATCGAGAGGCTTAGTCTTGTCAAGCACTTCCAATCCAATTGCAGCTGTTAATGAGTTTCATGCTCAGCTGCAGATACTTGAGTTGGTTGAGAATACACTTTTCAGCGCTGGGTACGAGGCAGTCTTGCATATTCACTCTGCTGTTGAGAATTGTACGGTCATTGAATTGCAACAACAAATTGATATCAAGACGAAGAAACCCATGAAAAAGAAACCATATTTTGTCCAGGCTGGGGCATTTGTATTATGCCGTATTCAGGTGAACAAGATGATATGCGCTGAGAAATTTTCTGACTTAGCACGGCTCGGAAGGTTTACACTTCGTTCAACACATCAAACAAGAGAAGCAAAAACAGTGGAATTCGGAAAAATTACTCATCTTGGATTATAGATAAGCACAATGATATAACCTTTGATGTGTAGGCATTATGAGAAGAAAGAGAAAGCTGATCCACACTAAACAAAGCATTTTAGTGATATGTTTCCCTTGTAAGTTGTAACATCTGCTTTAATACAATGAACCCTCAAAAGTTCAAATTTTCCCAATGTAATTTTGACAGGAATGGTTGAGCATTAATTCTTTATCCATGGTTACAGTTTCAGATTTTCTTATGAAAAGGACATACCAAGAGTTTAAGTCTCTCCATGAGACTAGGAGGTAAAAAGTTGGGATAAGAAAGGTAAAAAGAATAAAGTTTCACAAACAAATCAAAGATGAAAAGAAGCAAAACAATTTTTTTATCAAACTCCATAGACCATAATTCACAAGAATGCTATACCTCCTCTCCGACCCATATGCTTTTCATTCACCCTTATCCACTTCGTCTAAGATCTTCCTCTATTCTTTACAATTGCAACCGTACTCCATATTTCAAGCTTTCTAAATTCTAATTGGCAATTCACATGCTTGTGTATTCATACAATCATACGTGAAAATATATTTAGCCTTGCTTTCAAATATGTATTCATGTCCTTCACTTCCCCTGCTTGTGACCTAGTCCTTTCATTGACCCCTCCACCCGCAAACCAATGCACATGATAACAATCCTAATTTGGTGCACCCCATCCGTCTCAGAAAGGCTGATCGTCTTTCCGCCTTGTTAATCCAGAGATAACTGATCACTTACCTTTCTTAGTAAGTTAGACTAAAATGGCGAAAAAAATATTTAGCCTTGATTTATGTCCTTCACTGCCCCTTCTCATGGCTAAGTCCTTTCACAAACCTCTCAACCCGCAAACTAATGCACTGGATAAAGATCCAAACTATGCTAAACATTCCCCCATCCGTCATAGAAAGGTAGATCGCCATCCCGTCTTGTTAATTTAAATATAATTCATCTCTTTTTATTCTCATTGGGTTGAAAATGGTACTACTCTCATCTGATTTTAATTATGAAAACAATTTACGGAGGGTTAAAAGGGAGGACAACATTCCCATATCATATAGAGGGACACTTTCCTCTCATATCCTTTAAAATGAGCACAGATCAATACTTCTGATCTGTCCCCTCAGTACAATTTTTTATTTACAAGCTAAAAAGAAGTTCTGATTTTCACTTTAAATCATTTAGTCTTTCATGTTGCTCTATCTCCAGACTACCTCTTCATTTTATTTTACCTATTTGTAAAATGCTACTTGAGCATCATAATATCATATTATCTTCCTCTTCACTGGTTCTTCAGGAGAGCACTATTATCCAATCAACAGTGTTTAGTTGCGCTGATTCTTCCAATACTCTTATTTTTGTTGATGTATTTCTAGTCTGTGCATTTACCAGATTCCACTTTTACAGCCATCAAGTCCTAGGTTCATGATGGCCCAAAATCTAATTTTTTTTTCACAAATGGGCAATCATTAAAATGGATAATGTGATAGCAAATGGCTGGGATAAGCTCAAAATGGTCACAGGCTTACAGCCACCCATACAACCTCACAATTTGGTCAAGGTACTATGTGACAGCTGGGTTTTAAAATCACCCGTCACCCTGATTTCCATGACTCATCTACTGCCGACTAGCAAGTCAATCGAAGAAGCTAATGGAGAAAGACATTACACCAACATAATCCTACAATGATAATCCACAACTATATGCAACCAGTCCATGGTATAACATCCAAAGGTCTAAAGGTTTTCGGTTAAGTTTTCATCTCGAAACTCATCTTAGACCTTAAACCCTCACCTTGTCCTACCATAAGACTGTCTTACCCAAGTTTTGCCAACCAGTCATCCACCAAGGATGCAACTGTCATCAGAACATGACAATAACGAAAATGCTATACGGGAATTAAACCCGCTAAATTGAAAGTTAATATCTTCTTATTGTGGTGCTTACTTCATTCGTTAAGGTTTCTATATTAAGCAACTCATTATCATATACACGAGTCCGAAACAACAACTTTACCCTTGCTTCATCCCAACTCAACCCCACCCCACCCGCATTTGATCAGTTCATAACTTCATCAATAAAATACACTAACTTGCAACACCCTTTTCCTTTTAACCATCAGTGGCAAAGTGAAATGTATCTTACCCTATACTAAACATTACTATCCCCCAATTCCCAACATTTACGCAATAAAAAACGTTAACAATCCAAAAAAACACGAAGAAGGCCGTAATCGAAAAGGGGGGGCGGGGGATACCTGAACATCATAAAACTTGACGTAGAATCTATTGCTATCAATATTAAGCTTGGTTTGAAGAATTTCAGCAACAATTGAACTTAGCTTCCCATTTACGCCACCGTCAAGTCCACCAATAGAGATCAATTCCCCATACGCCCGTTTATCAGCACCATCACATACTTCACACATTCAACAAAACAAAAACAAATTCAAATTCAAACCAAAAGGAAAAACACAGCAAGTAAATAAACATACAATTGAGTTCATCCGAAAGCGGGTTTGAATTCATCGCTCGTGTTTATTTTAAACTAAACGTTAACAATTCAAAAGAACGGACGAGTAATAGAGAGAAAAGGGGAAATTACGGATTCTGGTTTGCTGAGGGTTTTAGCGATTGCTTTGGTAGCGTCTTTGAGAATATCTGATGCAATGACAGCATCTACTGGTACATTTGTGTACAGGTTTAATGTTGGCATTCTTTTCTGTGCAGAGCTGCTGTAGACTGGAGAATGTCAGAATGGTGTGAATGTTTCATGTTTGGATAAGGGGACATGCCTAATTGTGCCGTTTGCGAACGAGTTTTAGGTGTAATCGTTTTTTTGGTGTAATGCCGTAATTTTTAGATGTGAATTTTTGTAGGGGAACCATTGGCGTGAGTTGTGACTTGTGAGGTGTGACTAGTCCAAGACTTCAAGGTCAATTAACTAATTACCAAAAAAATGTCAATTAAAAGTTTGACCAAGCTTCTTCTGGGTTCTAAAAACTGAAAACTGCCTAAACACCCAAAACTGATAATCTGTTTCCGGTTTCTGAAAAGCACTTCTACTTTAAATTTGTTTATCAAAAGTAGAATCTCCAATTTAGACCTTCTCCTCCAGAAACAGATTCTTTGAGAAGTACTTCTGGAGAAGTTGGAGCTTAGTCAAACAGACCCTAAAGATGGCTAATTGCCTAATTGGTACACGTGAGCAACTCTCGAGATTATTTGGCATCAATTTAGGAAATGTCACACAATAGACGTCTTAGTTAGCTAATTGGTAAATCTAACACCATAGATTTCTTAGTTAGCTAATTGGTCAAAAATAGTTATGGGGTAAGACTGTAAGGCCATGTGCGATTAAACTTATTCAACATTGTTTTAAAATCAGATTTTTATTCAAATCAAATCAAATCAAATTAGTTTCATTCAAATCCAATCAAATAAAATCAAAATTATTCAAATAATAATCAACGAATCTAGTTTATTTGTAGTTATCAATTCATTTAAATGAAGTTAATTTATCAATAAATCTAGTTCAAATCAAATCAATTCAAGTTTATACTAATCAAATCAAATAAGATCAGTTAAATTCAAATCAAATCAAATCAGATTTGAAAAATGCAGTCCAATCGCACGGCTAAGAGGCATAAGTGAGGAGGAAAATTGTGATTTTTTAATATTAGAATAAGTTAACTTTGATTTTATTATTATTGATGGATATAATGTCATTTCAAATGTAAAATAAACAGTTCTGAAAAATAACAACTACTTTTATAATTGTTTCGATCTCAAAGTCGTTCAATTATATTTTCCGTTCAACATCTAGTTCAAACTCCCCCTCAATAAACAGGAAAAACAAAATTTTAGATTTCCTCTAGAAGACTTGAGTAAATTGTTGTTTGACTACGTATTAAATTGCACAATTAGAAGTTAGGGTGCTAGATTGAACAATTGATAAGTGTATAGGGCAAACCGCCACTTTCACCCTTTAATAAACATGTTGATGCGTGGATTAATCTTACATTATTGAAAATTTTAAAACTTAAAAGTTGCAAATCGTGAATATAAGTGACCAAATCGATCAAGTTCCGATACATTAAAATAGATGTAGTACGATATGATATAACTATGATTTGGAACCTAATAATAATTTGGGTTACAAATTAAACACTGATAATGGTTACATAAAATTAATAGGAGCTAACACCCTTATAATGTTGCATATAAGAATCCTTTTTTTGCGCTTTTCTTCCCTACCAAAGTTATCTTTATATTGACAAATTGAAAAAATTAAAAATGTGAAACACATACGTATATTTGTATGCTAAATCAAGCAAAATACCAAAGTATATATAGAACGTCGAGTTAATATGTTACTAAAAACTTAGAAAACCAACGGCCAAAAGTCACTACATTGATTATCATAATAATAAAGAAAACCTTCAAACTAGCCATAGAATTCAATTAACAAATTATTCAAGATGTGGAAGATGAAAAATCTAATATATATATATATATATCTAAAAGCTAATAATTTGGAGCGCATTGAGGGCGTCGGGAGGTGGAGAAATGCATAGAGAGAGTCCAACTTTTGCTAAACTCTCACCTAAAGTATTAAAGTAATCCACAAAAAACATTAAAAAATGCACACACACACTCCAATATTTGTAAAACTCTTACGTAATAAAGTTATCAACATGAAACATAATACAAACTGTTATAACTTGAGCTACTTATATCAGAATATTACGATACATGTATCATTGAGTTCGTGTCGAAATGTACTTCAGTATAAGATCAATTTACACATACTTTTGAAAAGTTAAGTATGATTTTGATAGAGATATGTCGACAAGTTTAAAACTTCAATTTTCACATACTTTTGAAAAAATATACCGAATAATTTGGAGTGCATTGAGAGCGTTGGGAGGTCATGAAATGCAGAGAGAGTCCAACATTTGCTAAACTCTCACTTAAAGTATAAAAGATAATTCACATAAAACATTAAAAAAACGGAAAATTCACGTGGTACCCTCGAACTTTGGCAGATTGCACATGGTACCCAACTTCGCAAGTTTGTGCACATGGTACCCCTGAACTTACTACTTTGTGCACATGGTACCCAAATAGTAACTTCCGTTAGATTTTTCCGTTAAGTGATGATGTGTCGGTTCGTTGTTAGGTAATTAGTTGATTAAATTATAGATTTAATATTTCAATTAAAAAAAATTCAATAAATTCTTAGAAAAATAAATATATTTTTTTCAAATAATTTTTTCAAAAAAAACATTATTAAAAAACTAATTTTTCTAGGGGTACTATGTGCAAAATGTTGTGATCTCAAGGTTACCGTGTGCACAAAGTGGTAACTTGAAAGGTACCATGTGCACAAATTATGATTTTTTTTAGGAGAAATAATATTTTTTATGAAAAAAAAACATGTTTTTTGGATTTTTTTTTATGAAAATATTTTTTGGATTTGTTTTAAAAAGTAAAAAAAAATTATTTTTATTTTTATTTTTTGATTTTCTTAAAATGGAAAATCATCATTAATATTACGGAAAATTCACGTGGTACCCTTGAACTTTGACCAATTGCACATGGTACCCAACTTTGCAAGTTTGTGCACATGGTACCCCCGAACTTATTACTTTGTGCCCATGGTACCCAAATAGTAACTTCCGTTAAATTTTTCTGTTAAGTGATGATGTGTCGGTTAGTTGTTAGGTAATTAGTTAATTAAATTATAAAATTAATATTTTAATTAAAAAAATCAAAAAATTTCTAGAAAAATTGATTTTTTTTTTTTTTAAAAAACTGATTTTTCTAGGGGTGTTGTGATCTCAAGGGTACCTCGTGCACAAAGTGGCAACTTGAAGGGTACCATGTGCAAAGATTATGAATACTTTAAAAATATATATATTTTTATGAAAAAAAAAGTTTTTTGGATTTTTTGTTCATGAAATAATTTTTTGGATTTGTTTTTAAAAGTCTAAAATTTTTATTTTTTAATTGAAAATCAAATTATATAATTTAATTAACAACTTTAATTAACCAATTTACCAAGCAACTAACCAAGACATAATCATTTAACGGAATAATCTAACAGAAGTTACTATTTGGGTACCATGTGCACAAAATAATAAGTTCAGGGGTACCATGTGCACAAACTTGTCAAGTTGAGTACCATGTGCAATCTGTCAAAGTTCGAGGGTACCACGTGAATTTTCAGTTGTTTTTTGTTGTAATATTGTATGATTTGACCTTCAGATAAAATGAGGTCGATGGAATAGAACTACTCCGTATGTGTGTACTTGCTAATTTGCTAAATGCATTACTGATAAGATCGTAGAGTTTACTCACACTAGGAGGAGGAAATTACTAGTATCTGCTTTATGATGTTCAAAAACATGTTTATGACTTAATCACTTAAATTCATAGAAATTGTGAGGTCGGACGGACCAAACCTTAGCCTATAGTCCAAGCCAGGTTCTATCAAAAACTTAATTGACGATGTTTAGGAGGAGTAACTCACTTGTTTATATGACTACAATGTGACTTATCCCTTAATGTGGGATATGTCACATATGCGCCAATAGAAATAACAAAAAAATGGATCGTTACACTATGCTATATATGTATATATATTATGGCCTGGTACTTTGGTGTCGTTTTCACCCTGCTAGCTTTTTTTAAGTCATCACTCTGGTTAGCTAGCTGTTCTTCAATAAAGAGAAGGTGGAAGTCGAAATTGATTCAGAATTTTTTTTGGCAGTCTCTATAATGTACTTTGCTTACATCAGAATGTGCTATGACCCCGTCTTTAACTGGACTGTAGGAGTTAGGAATTTGCTAATTTCAATATTAATAGAGGGAGGAGATAATATGAATTGTCTAGGATATATTCAATATTCGTATTATTAAACAATAACTTTCACAACATATTTATACTTGAATTGTCCAAGAAGCAAGAAGTTTGAGGGGGAGTGAAGAAAACCAAACTTGAACCATATTTAGTATACTTACACAAAAAGTTTACTCTAATTAAAGAGAGATCACTAAACATTACGAGTAAGAAAGAACAACTCTCAAGAAAATTTAGGAGAAATTGTGAGGTTGTTAATCTTGGTTTTTTTTTTTTTTAAGTATAAATATGTTGTAAAAGTTATTGTTTAATAATACGAACATTGAATATATCCTGGACAATTCATATTATCTCCTCCCTCTATTAATATTGGAATTAGCAAATTCCTACCTCCTACGTTGACGTCACCTAAAAATTTATTTTGGCTTGCAAAATGACTAGTGATTGTTTTTGGTCCAGAAGATTGTGATTTCTGAGAAAGCTAAGTAAAAGTATTTTTCAATTTATGTGGAATTACTTGTCAAAAGCCGTAAAATAATTGAGGCATCTTACTTGGGTGAAAATGACAAAAGAGTGTGAGAGTAACGCCTCATTGGAAATTTCTGACAAAAGAGTCTTACTAATGCTCTCATTGTATCATTGTTTCTTTTATGACGCGGAACTGCAATAAGGTTCAGCTAATGTTATTAACCGAGCATGGGATTACTGATTGTTCTCTTTCGTTGAATAATGTTGTTTTCAGATAATACCCGACTTAGCGAACGTATTGGTTCCGATAATTTTATTGGTAGTGGACAAATAAAAAGCTGTACATTACATTTGAGATTTTGAGTGCATCTTTTCATCATGATTATTATTGTTATTTTGTTAACAACTTAGCAGTGTTACACTTACACCGAATATTTTCTCCACAGAAGTGACGAGGAAATACGGAGATACAATCTTGATTTTGTGTCAGCGTGAGCCGTACGTTGAACGACCAAAATGGCATCTGAGTTTCTACTCTGCTACACTCTTTCTGCATTTCTTGTGCATTTCCTAGTAATTTCAATGTCAGTCTCTCAACCCATATCTTCATGCCACGTGGCATAACGAAACAAACTCTTTCTTGCAGTACCCCTCTGCCTCATCTCACGCCGACCCCCTTTACAATGGTAGGCTGGTATCGCTTTACTTCTCTCCACTTCCCCACCAAAGAAAGCACCAATATTTAGGTCAATCAGTTTTCTGCTCCCACCATTTCATTAGGTTCTTTACATTTGGTTTGAATCTGTGAGGCGAATTCAAACACAATGCAAAGAACCTAATAAAATGGAGGGAGTATTATTTTTTTTGTACTTTCGTAGTCTTTTTGATAGTAAACGTTTTGTTCGTACATGCGATAAGTTTAGTATTATTTGATTTATTGTTTGGTTTGAAATTACAACACGATTAGTATGGTCAATCAGTGACGACCCTTCTAATTTTCCGTGTCCCTTAAACTAAACCATGATTTGTATAACAAGTCTCAAAATGAAGAGTAAAGTAAATTTGATTCTACTTATTGTTATTAGGTGTATCACAATCAAAATATATACTGTACTTCGTAGTTGTCATGATAGAGTTCTCACGAATTAATGAATCATGATATCCCAAAAACATAAAGAGCTAGAAAATATATTAGTTTTCAGGACAAGATCAATCAAAATGATCTCCTATGGAGTACATGTTAAAAGCTTTAATCACTCATGCACTCCAAAGAAGGACTAATAACAATAGACCAAGGTATGTACCAAAGTCGAATTTGGATTCCATTATTCAACATAATTTCATACCCTTGAGGCCTTGACTATAAAACAATAATGTGTCAACTAGCCAGGAGTGGGAGAGTGACATACTATCATACTAGTATACTCCATACTTTCTATTCCTTGTCATTATGCACCAACTATGTTTGGAGCAAACTTGGAGCCTACTCAATCTCAAATAAACGAACCATATTAAGTATAATCATGCACTCGCAAATTTATTAGGTCGTGACTATCATATTATAAACATTCCATTAGAGTACACTTGTTGTCCCTTTCTTGATTGTACTCCGTAGTTGGCTTGACAATTTAACTAGTCCTTAATTCGCCATCACGTATCATTAGATCGCATTAAAACATTCATTAATATTTTTATTGCTTAATAGAGTTTTTAGCTGTCGATAACTAACACATTTCTAAATCATGACATAACGAAAAAGACATTAACTAATGCATAACAACATTACCACTATATATGCCATAAGGTATAGCATGCCTTCACTATGTGTCAAAGTGTGTTTTACTAACTTTAGAATTTAGTTTCCCACTACTATTACTTCTGGAGAACGATCATTTTTATATCTTAATTACACATTCTCACACCGTTATTGTCTATCTTACACGCATAATATCACAAAAATCTATGAATAGACGCTTGTTTAAAAAAATCTTTAGGTTGTTTAGTTTCAACAATTGTGGTTGGTGACTTGCTTTTAGTAAACCTTTATGATCTTTGTAACTTGGGGCTACATTATTTCTTTTGGACTACTTTTTGCCAAAGATGGAAAAAAGGAAAAAGAACAAAGGGAGGCACAAAAATACACATCAATAAAACAAAACTTCCAATTATAAATACATATGATTTCATTTGCATATCCTTCACTTCACATGAGAACATCTAGGATTCTAGGAGCCTTTAAAATCCATTTATTTGCAAACAACAAATCGTTAAAACTAACACCATACCCTCCAAACTAAAGACACAAAGTGAACAAGCAACGACTAAGAACTAACCATGTCTTCGTCTTTCCAATCCCAAATGCCAACAGCGTCCACCCTTTTTTCGGCCTACGCCTCGCTCTCGGCCTTAGTCATGCTCCTACGTTCCATCTTTCATGAGTTCATTCCTCGACCTGTCCGAACCTACCTCGTCGACCTCTTCCACTACCTCCTCAGAACTCGATCGAATAAGCTCACCCTTGTAATCGAGGAAGTCAATGCCACGGGCATTGGCCGCAACCAAGTCTACGATTCGGCCGAGATTTACCTATCCACTAAGGTCACCACCCCTTCCACGGACCGACTTAAGATCAGCAAGTCACCCAAGGACAAAAAGCTTACAGTTCGATTCGAGAAAGGTGAGCAAATCGATGACACGTTTGCTGGGATTACGCTGCGATGGCGCTTCCTCTGTCACGAGTCAGAGAAACGCCGCACTTCTTCCGAAGATGATCCTTCGATTTCCACCTCGACGCAAGAAATCAAGTACTTCGAGCTCACTCTCGATAAGGATAACAAGGAGAAAGTGATCGATGACTACTTGCCTTACGTTTTGGCCAAATCGAAGGCGATGAAAGACGAGAACAGGGCTCTGAAATTGTGTACATTAGGTTCGAGGTTCAGTGGCGGAAATGTTTATTGGGATACAATCAACCTCGAACACCCCTCGACTTTCGACACCTTGGCGATGGACCCTGAGACTAAGTCCGCCATAAAAGCGGACCTCGACAGGTTCGTGAGGCGAAGGGAATTCTATAGGAGGGTGGGTAGGGCTTGGAAGAGAGGGTATTTGCTTTACGGCCCGCCCGGGACCGGCAAGTCTAGCTTGATCGCTGCGATGGCTAATTATTTGAGGTTCGATATCTATGATTTGCAACTTGGGAATTTGATCAGGGATTCTGATTTGAGAAGGTTGTTGCTTGCTACTGCTAATCGATCAATTTTGGTGATCGAGGATATTGATTGTACCGTTGATATTAAGAACCGGAAAAATAAAAGTTATTCGAGTGACAACACTGGGCAAACTCACAAGCCCCCTGAAGTTCAGGTAACATTCTAATTGATTATTCTAAATGTAGTTTAAGAAGCAAAATTATGATGTTTTTGTATGTTTTGGTGTTGTATATTTTTTGGACAATGCTAGAGGTCTACAGTGTAGACACCCAAAAGTGTCTACAATCAGTATTAATTTTACTACACTATCAAAATTTTACTTTTCACACAATTAATTTTACTGCCTGAATTTTTAATTACAATTAATTTTACTCTTCCGATCTCAATTTTACTACTAGTAACTCAATTTTACATTGTAGACAAATTAATTGTGTCTATAATGTAGACCTCTAGCAATTTGCATATTTTTTTGTCTCATCACACTCGCATCTAATATTATATTAGTTTCATAACTCTGCATCGACAATAATTAAGTTAGGGTTATTGGATACGAATTTAGGTAGAGTTACACCAAAGTCAATATACTTGATCACATTGAAGTTGTAGGTTTATCTATTAAGTTTTAGGTTATGTTGCATCTAACTAATGATATTTGTAAAACTATCCGCTTTTAGTAGATGTGCGGTTACACATGTTTGTAATGTAGATGATACAAGTGAATGAAAATGCACGTCTTCTTCGAATAAAGTGGGAAACACAAGGAACATGATAGGGGGAGAAATTGAGAGTGGTACCAATACCATGGTAGGATCAATTAATCAACAACACTATAATGTGGTGGCCACAAACCTTCCACTGAGCTAAGTTAAATGGGTCTAATCACTTTTCCATGTATTATTGTACTTTTTTTTGTTTGCTAATGATTTCCAAAAGGTCCCCATTATGAAATTTTAACTCTAGGATTAATAGAGTATAATCGCAAATTATACCATATAATTTGCAATTATACTCTATTAAGGATTGAATTTTTGCGTGATGTTGATAAATTAGTGGATGTTGATAATGAGATGATTTTTTTCCTATCGAAGTGATAATGTGATTGTATAAGTGAGATCAGATTTGATGATTTTCTAAAAGTTCTTCTGTTTGAGATAATGAGATTGGATGTGATAGGATCAAGATCCTCTGGAGTTATTTTTCCTGGAGTTTACTTGAAATGGAAACATCACTCTATCATGTAGTGTTTTTCCTTTTTCTTAAAAAATAACATTCATACTTTATTTTCCATTTCAAGTAAACTCCAGGGAACTCTAGGAAAAATAACTCTAGAGGATCCGGATCCAATGTGATATACTCTTCATTTTACTATACGGAGTACGTCAATAACCTTGATGGATATACATCCGATGGACGCCACCACACCTACACATATGACTATATGAGCCACCCGAGTGAACGAGTGGTCAAAATGTACACGACTATGTCGATGGATCTACCTCTAACTTCGGTTTTCTAAAGATGTTTGTTTTTTGATGTGCAATAATAGTTCTAGATTCCTTGAACAAATGTGGATATTTTCCCCCATGTTTCTTTTGAATCTTGTCATTTTCTTCTATTGTACATTTGTTAACATAATTATGCAACGTGCAAAATTGCCAATGTTTCCTTGAGTCTTAGTGAAAATATGACAATTGTGACAAGATGAACAATAGTTAAGGTCATAGTGATGTTAAAACAGAGAAAAACAGAGTATTGATGCAAATCACATTTGATTAATCATTGTTATATGCTTTGTTGCAGTTGACGCTATCCGGATTACTCAACTTCATAGATGGACTATGGTCGAGTTGTGGCGATGAGAGGATCATTGTATTCACAACAAACCACAAGGAGAGGCTTGATCCTGCCTTGTTGCGCCCGGGCCGAATGGACATGCACATTCACATGTCTTACTTGACTATCCCCGGATTTAGGCAATTGGCCTCAAACTATCTCGAAATCGATGGGAGCCACCAACTATTTGGTGAGATCGAGAAGCTAATCGAGACAGTGGACGTGACACCAGCTCAATTGGCTGAAGAGCTAATGAGGTCCGAAGATCCTAATCAAGCTCTTGAAGGAGTTGTTACGTCTCTTCTGAAGATACAGGAGAAAATGAAAAGCATCGAGGTAGTCAAGATTGATGAAGAAAATGGTCATGTTGAGGATTTATGTCTAGCAAAATATGGGGTCGAAAATGGTCATGTTCATGCTTCAGATCGAACCCAAAATGGAGACATATAAAAAAGTTCGATTCTTAATTGATGGTTAAAGAGATAGGAGGAACTTGGTTCGTAAATGTAAGTTTAATTATGCCACGGTGAAGTGATGGTCTTTTTACATTACTATTGCTCAATTAAGGTAAGTATATGGGTTAGTAAAAGTGACTAATGTACTAGAGTGCGGATCACTCGTCTCACTTTCGTGTCCCACTCCGTGTACCCCTCCAATCACGTGCCACAATTTCATTATTTTATCTTTTAAATATTATATTTTTTGGAAAGATCTACGAAATGGTAGCACGTGATTGGAGGGGTACACGGAGTGGGACACGAAAGTGGGACGGGTGATCCGCACTGAATGTACTAGTAAGTAATGTTTAGTACTCCGTATAATTTTTCATTTATCAAAATGTATTTCTCAATGTAACATTATTCACGAGTACATTTACTAATTACTAGTAGGTCGAAAATTTCCATTTCATGTATGTCTAATTTAGAAATCAACTAAACCCTTTTATGTATTTGCTAGAATGCTAGCAATCTAGCATTCATTGCGCCAATATCAAGGGAACTCCTAAAGCACGCAGCCATTAAGTCAAGGTTTTTTAAGAATGGAACCTCTATCGAAAACTCAAACACCAAATAAGTCGGAGAATCCTACCTATGCCTTGTTATTTGTTACGGAGTAACAATTAAGCTCAGCAGAAGGAAGCTGGTACACATACAATGGTTGTATGAGGAACACCACTAATAATATGACAACTCAGCACTTAAACAATTAGTACTTTAGTAATAATTGTGATTGACTCAACAAAAGTAATCTCACTCACTTCCCTCACCCTCAACTCTCTCTCTCCTCCTTTAGTCAGTTACCCCGACCCACCAAGGACCACCACTTGCCTACAGCGCTGTCAGCCCCAACCACCAAAGACCACTATTCCGACAACCCCACCAGAATCGCCATACATCTTACGGAATGGCTCAACCCATGAAAAATTAAGGAGTTATTTAGTAACTCCAACTCAAACTCCCTCCCTCTTTCCAATTTCATCAAGTTAGCCAGATTTCTCTTTCATCTCAAATTCAATTTTCTCTCACCTTAATTTTTTTCCCCAATTCCCAATAAACCCTACATTATCACCTTGCTTTTTCATCAATCTCCATCAATTGATTTGGGGGAAACTTATCTAGGAAGTAGCGTGGCGGCCTGGTGGTCGTGAGATCCCTTCGGAGGAATCGAGCAGGAAGTGGTGCGCCTGGAAGATGGGTGAAATCTAATCATGGTGCATGGTGGTTGTTAGTCGCGACTTGGGAGTTGCGCAGAGCAAAATGGTTGCTACACAGAGTACCGGCATTGGGTGGAGCACCGGAGCTAGGCGGGTTTCCAGGAGCGACCCAATCGTGGTGGAAATAGGGATAGGGGGTGGGTGGTGGTGGCGGTATGCATAGGGCGGTGGTGATAGGTGGGTGGCGCTGGTTGAGGGACGGTGGTTCAGAAAATGGCATACCTTCAATGAATTATTTTTTTGTTTCTTTTATGTGTTATTAACACTTTGAGTCAATAACAATAACTAATAAAGGTTCATTGTATAAGATTTTTCATACAACTATTGTATGTGTACCCTTATCCTCAGCGGAATATTTGTGGTCTAAAATTGTGCTGTAAAATCATATCATATATCATCATATCATCATATATAATACTAATAGCTGTGCATTTGAACGAATATGAGAACATCCACGTAGGCGCTGATGTCAAATGAAAACTTCCACAAATAGCTCTAACAAGCTTGTGATGAACACATGCCAACCAATGCCTGCCACATGCACACAATTCACACTATAATTATGGTACAAATATTTCGTTGCTATATTTACAATAATTATAATGCAACATTTATCAATAAAAATGGTAAAAATATACTTTTAAAAAAACGTGAATCAGGCAAGCTAAGATTATTCACGAAATTTTGGCAATATTATTCTCGAAAAAATGGCAAGAATCTTATGAAAATGTTATTGTATTCCTTGAAATTTTTGGCAAGACATATGGTCAATTTAATTTCCTCGATAAAACTGGAAAAAAATAACCATATAAGCTACAATATAGGAATAAATCAATATTGAATGCAAAAAAAAAAAAAAAAAAATGAAATATTTTTATGTCCTATATTAATGCACAGGAATCAATTAAGGGATACTGATTTATGCAAACAGGGATATCAATTAGTTACATTCCTAAATTAAAAAAAGAAAAGAAAAAGATATCTAGAGCTGAATACAAATCATATAAAATCATATCGTCTGCTCTGAGGGAGTATGTGATTTCGTTTTTTTTTTTTTTTTTTTTTTTTTTTTTTGTCTATCCGATTATATATGTTGAAACCCTCATGTACTAATGAATTTAATTTATAATTTGTAATCATTCATCTCACCTATTCATCTTTGCTTTGCTTTGTGATAAAATGTATAAAGTGCAACTCATAATTGGAGAGAAAACACCAAACAAAATAGAATGAATTGTATATTAATAAAATTATGATTCTTTACAATGATTCAACTATATATACATGTAGAGTAAATGCCTAAGCATCTGTCAACTATACAAAGTTAGTTACAATTCAGTTATAACCGCCTCCTCGGTTGTTGTGTTAGTTGTCGGGGTTGACTCTGACTTTGACCATTGGAGCTGGCTGACTTTGACTGCCGGAACTGATGATCTGATTATCTCATCATCCCCCCCTCAAGTGCAACTTGGATGTTGATGTATCAACCCAACAGAAAAGAATGTTGTACAGAGCCTAAAGCTTTAGTTAGAATGTCAGCAACTTGATGCTGAGTTGAAACATGTTGAGTCTGAATCAATCCTTCCTGGATTCTTTCTCGAATAAAGTGACAATCTAGCCTCAAATGTTTCGTCCGTTCGTGAAAAACGGGGTTAGCAGCAATATACATTGCTGCTTTGTTGTCGCAATGTAGAGTGATTGGAAGAGGGACTTTGATGAGAAAATCTCTGAATAATTCTTCCAACCAAACAAGTTCAGCAGCAGTATGAGACATACTTCGATATTCTGCTTCTGCTGATGAGCGACTCACTGTGTTCTGCTTCTTGGTCTTCCAGGAGATTAAGGAAGTCCCAAGAAAAACACAATAACCAGTCAGAGATTTACCTGTGAAAGCACAAGTACCCCAATCTGCATCACAATAGCTGCTGAGCTCCATTTTTGATGTAGAAGAGTAGAACAGACCAGTGTTGAGTGTAAGCTTCAAGTATCGAACTAAGTACAGGGCTGCCTGCATGCGTGGAACCCTGGGCTCATTCAAAAATTGACTCAACTGTTGGACTGAGTATGAGATATCAGGCCTTGGCAGGTTGAGATAAAGCAGTTTACCAACCAGTCTCCTGTAAGTCTCAGGTTCAGAAATGAGCTCTCCTTCATCAATTGACAACCTTAAACCTGTGGGTAGAGGAAAAAAATTTGGTTTGCAATCTTCCATCCCTGCATCCTTCAAAATATCCAGGACATACTTTCTTTGGTTCAAAGTAATGCCCTTTGCTGTTCTGTTCACTTCTATTCCAAGAAAATACCTCAATTCTCCCAGATCCTTGATAGTAAATGCCTGGTCTAGTGATGCCTTGATGCTCTGAATTTCTCCCTCATTATCTCCTGTCAAAAGGAGGTCATCAACATATACCAGTATTGCAGTGAACAACCCAGATGTTGACCTTTTAGTGAACAAAGAGTAGTCACTTTTGCTCTGAATGTAACCCTGATTCTTCAGGAATTTTGTTAACTCTAAGTTCCATTGCCTGGAAGCCTGTTTAAGGCCATATAATGACCTTTTAAGATGACAGACTTGGCCTTGTTTTGCACCCATATAACCTTCAGGGACCTTCATAAACACTTCCTCATCCAGGAAACCATGCAGAAATGCATTGTTGATATCCAACTGATGCATTTTCCAGTCTTTTGCAGCAGATATGGCAATCAATGATCGAACTGTTGTGAATTTGGCAACTGGACTGAAAGTGTGCTTGTAATCCTTACCCTCTACTTGGTTGTATCCCTTGGCAACCAATCTTGCCTTATACCTCTCAATATCACCATTAGGCTTGTATTTAATCTTGTAAACCCATTTTGAGCCAATTGGCTTCTTGCCCTCAGGTAGATCTACCAACTCCCATGTGTTGTTCTGTTCTAAAGCTTGCAATTCCTTCCTCATTGCTTCAATCCAATTTGGATCATCCTTAGCCTGATTGTAAGTGGATGGCTCTGGAGTTTGTAATACAACATTGAATGAAGCCACATACTCTTCAGAATATTCATAAGAATTGAGTGCAGACATTGCCAGTGCAATATTGTCTGCAGAAAAACCAGTAGTAGCATAGGATGCTGTGGCATTATGTTGCAGTGAAGGAGGCAGTCCTTTGCAGATAAAATTGTTTAACTTCACTGACTGAGTCCTCATTCTTGTGGATTTTCTGGCTTCAATGATTGGTACTTGCTCTAATACAGAAGTTGCTCCAATATCAGAGTTGCTGTGCTCATTTTCTGAATATTCAGAATCCTCATGATTGATGAAATCAGCATTTTCATTAAGTGTAGCTTGATCAGGTACTAGTGTGTGACCAGTATCAGGATTTTGCTGACTGAATTCATCAGGTAACTCAAAAGTAGGATTTGTAGGGACAAAACCTCCAACATTTGTGTGATCAGTGTCATGTCCAGACTTGAATGGAAATACATGTTCTCTGAAGATCACATCTCGACTAGTAAACAAACTGTGCTTTTCTAGGTCATAAAGTTTATAACCCTTTTGTCCAAAAGGATATCCAACCAATATACACCTTTTGGCCCTAGGCTCGAACTTATCACCAGTGTGTACAGCAGCAAAACATAGACAACCCACCACCCTGAGATGATCATAAGCCACTGGTTTCTTCAAAAGTATCTCAGATGGTGTTTTCCAAGACAGTACTGATGAGGGCATCATGTTTATTAAATGAGTAGCAGTCAAAATTATTTCTCCCCAGAACTTTTTGGGCAAATTGGACTGAAATTTGATGGCCCTAGCAGTTTCTAGAAGATGTCTATGTTTCCTTTCAACTCTACCATTCTGTTGTGGTACTCCTGCTATACTTCTCTGATACAAGATGCCTTTCCCATCCAATAACTTCAACACAGGTCCTTGAAAAATCTCTTTACCATTATCACTCCTAAGTGTTTTCACAGTTGTCTGAAACTGATTCTCAACATAAGAGAGAAAGTTAGACAACACACTGTAGACTTGTGTCTTGTCCTTTAAGAGAGTTGTCCAGGTCACCCTTGTGTTGTCATCCAATATAGTCAAAAAATAAGATTCTCCATTCATTGTCTTGGTTCTGTACTTCCCCCATAAGTCTATATGAACCAACTCAAAAGGTTGAGAAGCAATGGATTCACTCAAATAAAAGGGCAACTTGTGATGCTTAGCAAGAATACAGTCATCACATTCCAAATCAGTGATTTTATTGCTGAATGAGTAACCAGGTACATGTCTCAATTTGGACAAAGAAGAATGCCCTAGCCTAGCATGTAGTAGCAAGACATCTTTCCTAGATTTACTACAGCTAACAGAAGAGTTACAAGTACTGGTTTTGCTCTTATTTATACTACAAGTCTTGGCAGATCCAAGATGGTAAACACCTCCCTGCCTGACACCTTCACCAACAATCTTCTTAGTTGTGAGGTCCTGGAAAATGCATTTCAAAGCACTGAAGTTAGCCACCAGGTTTGAATCCCTTAACAATTTCCCAACAGACAACAATTGGTGTTTAAAACCAGGTAGATACAGCACATTCTTCAGCAAAATATCCCCAGATAAGGTGACATCACCAATCATAGTCACTTCCATGAGACTCCCATAAGGTAAAGTAACAATAATAGGCTTGACTAGGTGTTTTATGGAATCAAAAATATCCAAGTTAAAGGACATATGATCTGAGGCACCAGAGTCTACTATCCAATAGTCAGATTTCTGAAAAGAAATTTCAACATTGGAAGCAAGTGCCATACCTGCGACACTCATGTCTGAAGAGTGCATAAATGGAGCATTATTTGCAGTAGAAAGACAATCAGATGGCTTGTTCTGCATATGCTGCATAAATTTGCTGAAAAGAGCATTCACCAACTTGTCATCCAAGGCTGGTTCATTGCTGTTCTCAAATGGAGTATCTGCTTCATATGATATTTCCTCGACATTTGCAGCAAACTTCTTGGGTACAGCATTCCCTTTGTTGTTTTGCATACCAGTTTTCCCTTTAGGATTTAATTTCCAGCAGAAGTCTCGAGTATGCCCAGGCTTGTTACAGTAGGAGCACCTGAAACTTGGTCTTTCCTGATTGTAATTCTCCTGTGACCTCCTCTCTCCTGAATCATACAGTTACAGGCACTGTTTGCTCCACACATGCAGCTAGGAAGATGATCAAGACTCTGTAATTCATCCCTGACAGCCTTAATTCTGCAATAATATGATGCTACTGTCTCTCCATCTTCCTGTGAAATCTGCAAAAGATCTCTCCTGAGCTGGTAAATGTAGGGTGCAGTGGTCTGGTTGTACCTATCCTTAATCTCATCCCATAATGCCTTTGATGAGGCTGAAAAAAGCAAATCATCTGCAAGTTGAGGCTCCAAAGAATGCAATATCCATCCCATGACTGTGTAGTCAACTCTGACCCAATCTTGATATTTCTCATTATTTTCATCAGGTTTAGGAATGGAACCAGATACAAAGCCATATTTATTTCTGGCAATTAGTGCCATTTCCACTGCTCTCGCCCATTTTTGGTAAAATTTACCACTGAACAAAGTTGTGACCAGCTTCACATTATGATCACTGCCTGAAATGAAGTAAGGATCACGGAATGCTGCGGCACCAGAAAAGTTACCAGAACTCTGTGTAGAATGAACATCCACCATTGTTACCAGTAAAACACTGAATTTTCAGAAAAAACAACCTCCAAGAAATGACCAGAAAACAGCAGATAAAACTGTCTGTCAGAAAAAATGATCGGAAACAAAATCTGCAATGACGACTGAGTAAGCGTCTAACAGTCGAAGCTTCGCCAGGAAACGTACACCAAATCAACAAAAAAAAAACAGCAAGAAGATTTTAACTTCTCACACAATTTACTGATGAAACTCAGTAAATTCAACCAATTCAATGTAACCGAACAATCGTAACAACTGTGAATCTTGTGCAGCAAGATTCAACCAACAATCAGATGGAAAATGCTGAGCATTCAAAAATGTCAGCAAAATTTTGGCGAAAAAATGAATTATGATCAATTTGATCGAAGAATTCAAAGGAGAAAACAGAGAAAAAGTGATGGAAATTGTGTGAAACAAGAGGAATTGCAGGCGAATTCCTCGAAAAATGGCGTAAGAATGCCGAAAAAAAAAAAAAAGTTGCAGGAACAGGTAAAATTCCTGAACAAACAAAATTTTGTGAAGAATATGCAGAAATTTTGGATCAAATGCGCGGAATTGTGTTTATTTGGATCGAAATTCTGTCTGATACCATGATAAAATGTATAAAGTGCAACTCATAATTGGAGAGAAAACACCAAACAAAATAGAATGAATTGTATATTAATAAAATTATGATTCTTTACAATGATTCAACTATATATACATGTAGAGTAAATGCCTAAGCTTCTGTCAACTATACAAAGTTAGTTACAATTCAGTTATAACCGCCTCCTCGGTTGTCGTGTTAGTTGTCGGGGTTGACTCTGACTTTGACCATCGGAGCTGGCTGACTTTGACTGCCGGAACTGATGATCTGATTATCTCATCACTTTGATTGTAAGCAGCAAAATATTATGAAGGGGACGAGTTTCAAGGAAGTTGGAACAAACAGACTAAAATTTGGATCGCAGATCAAAGAAGTTACCAGCAATTTAAGGTACAAAAACGCAGATGAGAACAAGAATATTGAGAAAACCAGTATATATCTATATTAGTGGTCAAGGGATGCCTCCCTAATGGCTTCATTTGTACATTATACTATAACCATTTTTTTTAAGAGTGTATGTATCCACGTATTTTACTTTTTTTTGGTTAGCAACAATCATTCTCAACTAACTATAGCATTGTTCATATGAATCATTTTCATCATGGCCCAAGTATAAGATTGGAGCCATGATCACGTCGGATTAAGAATCTTAACCTGTTTTAATTAAGTGTAATGTTGAGTCTTTACTTACCTGCAGGTATAATTTTCGAAATACTTATTGTCTTATGTATGTCGAAAGGTTTGAACTTCTCTATCCCCTTTTCATTTTCACCCCTTCAAATCTGAACTGTACTTGAAGATTATTCCCATATGTATATTGATCATCATCCCTTTAGTCCTTTACCGATCTTCTCTTAGAATGACTTTTTTCCTTTAATACTTACTCATTTTTAATTTTTTTTTTTCGTACATGCTGTAAGGAGAAGTGTGCACTATTAGAGTACAACTCAATCTTTATCGCTTCTCTACGACTCTACATGTGATTAATTTCTCCGTTAGTTTTATGTCTTTTTTTTTTTTTTTTCTAATACACGACATTGTTATTATACTTTGGTAGTATTTTACCATGATACATACTTTGTGTTGGCAGTATTACAAATTCGTTGACTCTTAGTATTAGTCGTGTTTTCTATCAATTTAATTTAATAGTCAAACTTTTGATCATAATTTTGACCTTATTGTTGTTTTAATTTTAAAATCTGTGATCCATGAGATTAGCACATTTCATTAACAAAGTGTACGCAAACGTATCAATTCACTAAATCGAGGGTGGTGGCCAGTTGCAAATCTGAGCACCTTTGCAATAGAGAAAGGTGATACTAAGGACACGCCAATGTTAAAGAAGTTGTGGACAGAACAACGGAGTGGTGATGCTGTTAAAGAAAAGATTTGTGATGATCGATTTGGTTGGGGTCAATGGGTGATGGTTGCTGAAATGAAATCAATGAAAATCAATAAGTAGCATAGAGGGAGTTTTGTGAGTCAAGAAAAAGATAGAACGATGGACTATATCAATCAATCATGTGATATAATGTTTAGCTTTAGCATTTTGAATTTTTTATGCAACATCTATATTTTCCCAAAGTTTTGCGTAGCACACAACACACTAACCTAATTCTCAAGGCTAAACAGATTCTAACGGTAAGCTTATAGCACTTTTTTTAACAATCTATCTTTCTTTTTTATAGTTTTTAAATCAAATATCTTTTAACGTGTATACATGTCTCACAAGTCACAGACTCACACGTACAAGTTAATTAGTAGGGTTCATACAAAACTCCTGCATATCCCTTTTATTTGAAGACTTTTGATCATCCATGTAAAAAGATACGGCTAGGTCAATAACGGGTTCGGTCTAGAAACGTGAACGAGGTGGGTTAAGGCTAAAAGATACATGATCTTGCATGTTAATAAAATTAAAAAAAGCATTTTAATACATTTAACCCCTTAAATTAATATCTTAATCATACTTACTCTCTAATCTCAAAAAAATCCCGAGACAAAAATCAAATAATGAGTTTAGCGTGTAGTTAGTTTTAAAGGGTTGGGTTTTATGTTTCTAGCTCGCATCATCATTGTAAAAGTTCGTGATGAAATTGTATTTCAAACTGAACATGTACACATTTCTGACCATGCTTCCTCTTTTTTAAGTGGTGTATGTGATGTTAAATTTAGGCTACAGGTTGAACAACCTTCGGTATACCTAAAAAAAATGAATGCAAAACACTTAACTCCTAGGTAAGGCTAAGATTGATAGTCATGATATGGATTAAATAATATATCAGATTCGATTAATACTACAATAATCTAATGACTATCTATTTTGTAAAGATAAACGGGTCGGTAAAGTACATGGTAGGATAGAGAAAGATTTTATTAACATTATTTGAGCTTTAACTTTCAGATTGAGTTCACATAACTCAGTGCCTTAATCACGGGTAGTCACTATTTTTAAAATTATACAGTTATGGTGGTCTACCATACTACGGAGTATAAAACTTACATTTTGAAATGCCATACCAAAACTAATTTGTGTAGACCTGTAAACAAATCACGTTAAGTACAAACTCTGATCAACTCACTATCGATTGTCGCAATAAGGTTTTGGTTTAAATTTAGGGTGAATGCTGTAGCATTGAAAGGTAAAGTATTCACTCAGACGACTTTAAATTGAAAGGGTAAAAAATTAAATGGGACAAATGGAGTATCATATATAGTATTGAAAAAATAAAAAGGAGTATATAGCCGGATTTTCTAGAAGACAAAAAAAGTGTGAGGAGATGACTATGATTGTTAGACCGATCGCACGGATATTAAGGGTTTTGGTCGATAAAACTGACATTAGTTTTTTAATTTGTTGTTTTGTTTATGGAGAAGGAAAAAAATAATTTATTGTTTACTACATCTATAATTAGCAATTCCTATGGAGTAATATTCAAACATTAATAGATAATTACCTCTTTTGTGAGGTTCTTCGCTGGTCAATACGGTTCGTCTATCTAATGAGTATCAAGTCTATTTTAGTGTGTCAAAAACTCAAGTTATCCGAAAATCTAACTAACACCATTGTTGTAAATTGAACGTATTAACATCTTATACCTACCGTATTAGACATTTGTACAAACATTTCTAAACTAAAACCAGTTCAAAGAACAAAGAGGTGAAACGCCTCATGCAATTTTGCACAGGTCAAAGAACTAGTAATAGGAACTAAATGAGCTCTGTTGCCATGATGATGACTTATTGAGTCGTTTCACGCTATGAACATAAATTCCAATTGAGTTCACAAAAGGAGTACGCAATACGCTATCAAACTTGCTGGCCCAGAAAAGTCCAACAAAAAGTCCTGCATGCTCCAGCTTTACACCCATATATCACTGTTTTTTTTTTTTTTTACTCTTAACTTGTTAGACCAGTTAGAGTGAAGAGGAATTCTATGGTGTAGAGTGAATATACACCGTAGAAATTTTTTACTTTTTTGTTTTTTGTTCTTTCTCCCTGACAAAGTAGTTGCCTTAAAAAAAAAATAGTGATTCCACTTTCCGTATCTAGCTAAGAAAAATGATACGGTATCCCCGCTGTCCAAACTGTACTACATACACTCGTTTGGTTTCATTTTAATGGTTTGCGTGGAGTAGCTTGTAACTTTGAATGTGAACGAGCTCAAATTAAGTCGTTAATATTTAGAAGAACGGAAAAGCTTCTAAATTATTCCTTTGTACACTTCGTATTTTAAGCCACACTTTTAAGGCCTTCGATCATAGTACCACCCTTCATTAAATCTTGAAGAAATTATTACGTATGATAAAATAAGATCCGCAACCTGTTTATGTCTATTGGTACTCTGCAACTAAGTGAACCTACAATTACTATACAACGAAAACTAAACGACATAGAATCGAATCACACTTTTAAGTCTTACTAGTAATTTTAAAGTAATGAATCATCCAACCATCCAAGCATAATGAACCTAGTAATGTCTACTTTAAAAGAATTTAATTAAACACGAGTACGATGATACTGAAATCGAGAACGTGTTCCCATAGGTAAACTCTAGAAACCCCAAGGCTTTTCTTCACTTGGCACAAAAAACACCCATCAGTGCAAAGAAAGCCCCACTCTCTATCAAAACACTTAAGTAAAATCACCTTTTCTCTCTTTTGAGTAGCAGCTCATATTGGTGAAGGCAAAATTTCCCCCAAAACAAAGGTAACCCCTTTTTTTTTCTTATTCTCCAATTACCATTTGTTTGTAGATCATGTATTTTGAATAACATTGTAATTTTTAAGTTCTCAGAGTTTTTGCTAGCTTAAATTCTCTCTTCTATTTACCCAACTTGGAGTTTTTTTTTAGCAATTTCTGTGCTAATTTATTTGGTTTAACTTATACTTAAGTAGATTGCTCCATTTTATAATTAAATATTTATGTGCCCTCAAAAAAAACACAAAAAAGTAAATATTTGTTACATTCATTTCTAACAAGAAATAATCAAAGTATGTACTTGAAGTATAATTCCTCTATGATTTCTGCTTTGATTTTGTGTGTAGATGTTTACATGCTTGTAGTTTGGTTTTAAAAATTAGAATAAGTTATTGTGAGACCGTTATTACGAGTTTTAGATGACTTTTTTTTTTTGGAAAAAGTACAAAGGAAAACATTTTTAAAATAAATCCGAAGAAAGGTGAAATCTTTGTACATTTTTTTGGTGATAGGGGTGAAATTTGTATAAGCTGACACAAGTAGAGAAGAAGTTTGGTGCCTAGGTTGGTATGGAGGGGTTGGGATATCAGTTTAACTGATTTTTGAATAGCACAAAATTTGAGCTTTTGGAAGATGAAAGTTGGTAACTTGTATTGAGCACTTGAGTAATTGAGTTTTCACCTCTTCGGGAAAGTGATTTTTACACTCCGTGGACTTATTTTCTTAGAACTAGCGACTTATGAAAAAGCGTAAAGAAAAAAACCCGATATGATATGGGAGCACTCAATGCAATTGTTTTTCTAAAGTTCACTACTTTCTAATGGTAGATGTGCAATGTGACACTTAAAGTTGAAGTCTTTGATGAAAGAACTTCTCACTTGGTACTCTACTTCAATGGATTCTGACTGTAAAACTCTTTTATCCGTCCATTTAAGTCATACTCAGTGTATCACATCTGTAATTTGAATGTTTGGCCCGTTATAATAATCAGAAATAAAAGTTTATACTAAATCTCATCTTGTTTACTTGTGTAATATCTAGTGTTATATTTTTCTCTTAGGGTGAGTAACTATATTGTTTGAGGCAATTTTCATTTTGGGTAATTAAACGATCTCTCTATATTTTTGGCATTCATTTGCGTCATTTGAACCCCCCGCACTTTGTTAGAAGCGGGAGCCTTTGAGGCATTGCATTAACGTTCGATTAATTCTGTTTCCAGTTTGTTGACATCAAGCTAAGCTTAGCCATGGACTATATATTTTCAGCAGCCTCATTGTTCTCTATCTACACTTCATTGACGGCCATTGTCACACTGTTTGGACAATTCTACAGCCGATTTGTCCCTCAGCAGCTCCATGACTACATTGCTACGAAACTCGAGGGATGGTTTAAGAACCCCTTTCCTAAGGATACCTTCACCCTTGTCATCAACCAGCTTGACGAAGAAAACAGGACTTTTAACTTGCTGTACAAGGCTTGTGAAGCTTACATCTCTGACAAGCTTCGCGGTAGTGCTAGCCGTCTCAATGGAAGCTACATGAACCTCGAAGAACCAGTGTCCTACCAGATTGCACAGGGTGAAGAATTTGTCGAAACCTTGCAAAATGGTGAAATTAAGCTCCTCTGGAAATCTGTTTCTAGGGGTAATAAAGGTGAGGAGAATCACTTTGGTCACAACAAATCCTTTGAATTGTCTTTCAACCTTGCATACAAGAATGAGGTTCTTGATGCTCACATCCCCTTAGTTGTGGTCAAGTATTACAATGACATGACCGCGGCTAAGAAGAACCTTACTCTTTTCACATACATGGACCGAGCAACTCAATGGAGGCCGGTACCCTTCAACCACCCCTTCACCTTTGATACCTTGGCCATAGACCCTTCCCTGAAACAAGCTGTTCTGAATGATCTCGACAAATTTATAAAAAGAAAGGAGTTCTATAAAACGGTTGGGAAAGCTTGGAAAAGAGGCTACTTGCTCTATGGACCACCAGGCACAGGCAAGTCTAGCTTGATCGCGGCCATGGCTAACTACCTACGGTTTGACATCTATGATCTACAGCTTGGTGGTGTACAAAATGATGCCACTCTTAGGACATTGATGCTCTCCACTAAGAACAAGTCTATTCTTGTCATTGAAGACATTGATTGTACCATAGGCTTCTCTAGGACTCCGTCTAAGGACAGTACCATAGGGCTGCCTAGGCTTTCTCGTAGGAATTTTGGCTTTGACATGGATGACTCGGACTTTGCTGGTCGCGTACCTACTCCAGACTCCTATTATCAAGCCAATGAAGAGACTGTTAAGGGGAATATGAAAGCTGACACTGAAGTTAGTAATTCGTGTCTGATCCTTTGTAATGGTTTGCTTCTCTTATCAAACTGTGCAGTGAAATGCTTTACTCTGAATTCTCTGTACCTTTATACCGTGCCATATCAACTTATCTAGCTTTTCAATGTACTAAATGTGCTTTCTTCTTAGAGTGAATCTTACAGTATGTTACAATTGACATCTTATATATGCTTTGATGCAGTTATCCCTCTCCGGGCTGCTAAACTTCATTGATGGTCTGTGGTCAAGCTGTGGAGATGAACGTATCGTTGTATTCACCACAAATCACAAGGAAAGTCTCGACCCTGCGTTGCTGCGCCCTGGGCGAATGGACATGCACATCCACATGTCTTACCTGAGAATGCATGGTTTCAGGATCCTAGTGAACAACTACCTATGTATTACAGGGGAGCATTTCCTGTTCAAGGAGATTGAGCAACTGCTTGATGTTGGTAATGTAACACCTGCACAAGTTGCTGAGGAGCTTATCAGGAGTGAAGATGCTGACATTGCCCTCTCTGGAGTTGTTGACATGCTGAAAAAGAGTCTGAAACAGAGCCGGAAGATGAAAGTGAAGGCGAAGAGCAACAAGGCAGTGAAGGCCAGCCAAGGCGACAGCGAGGAAAGTGCTGAACAAGAAGATTCAGAGAATGAGGAGGTGGAACACAGCCAGAAGAAGAAAGTGAAGGGGAAGAGCAACAAGGCAGTGAAGGCCAACAAGGATCATAGTGTCAGCCAAGGCAACAGCGAGCAAAGTTCTGAACAAGAAGATTCAGAGGAAGAGGAGGTGGATCTCGGAGTCCATGGACAGTCCACAGAGTGATCAGAATCCCGGTGGTAGATTAGTTCCTAACTATAAACATCAGAGCAGCATTTTCTGGTAAGACATTTTTTGCCTAGAGCGCTATATTAGGACTCACAATGCTACTTTACAGTTACAAGAGTGACAGCCCCAGCTGCATTCTGTATTTCTGTCCTCAGTGATGTATGTCTAATGGTCTGATAATGCTACTCCTATTGAAATTTCGCTTAGTCTTTATGGACACGCTACTTCATGTCTTCGTCTACATGATGCAAATCGGACATTAAAGTTGGTTATATCTAACACGACACCACTACAAGATACAAACCGGATTTGTAAGAAATAAGCAACTCTTCAATTAAATAGGTTTTTACCCTCTCCCAACCTTCACCTTAGTGAGCAACAAGTACATTCGAATTCAATTCATTAACGCGTTATTCAATACGAGTACTTCGTATGTTGACAACATACATTCGATAATTGGTCTTGAGTCTTGACCCAAGTCCATCCGAAAGCCGTGCCCTGAGCCAACTAATTTGTAGACAGAATTACCTCATCATTTCTCCGCTCCACTTTAACCTTTAGCTTGTTACAGTTGTTAGCTTGAACTTATTACCTGTCGTAGTCCTACAGACTTCTTTTCCAAAGTCGTTTCACTTTCACAAGGTGAGATTCCACTTTCCTCATTCAGCTAAACCCTGCTTCAAACCACAAAACCCAAACCATTTCTTTTCTCGACATAAAAACAGTACAAACTCTCCCATCAATGCTAGAAAAAAAGTGAAAAAAAAAACTCACTTTGTAACAAAACCTCAAGTAAAAATATCTCTATTTCTCTCTTTTGGGTAGCAGCAAATTGTGGTGAAGCCAAAAAAGTTCTCCCAAACCATAACTTAAAGGTATGTTTTCTTTTGTTTTTACTTTTTTTTACTGTTATTAGCATGTTGTATTTCCTTACATTTCTTCTTAATTAATTACTTTAATATATGATTATACCATGATTATTCTTGAAAAATGATAAACCTAACATAGTGTAGAACTCCTCGTTTTTTTTATGTGAATTATTTGCTAATCCCATGTGATATGTCTCCAAAAATAAAAAAGGGTTTGCTATTTTCTAATGTCTAACAATATACAGTAAGTTGTACTAAGCTTTTGACATGAGTTTAATGAACAAGTAGACGTTGATGTGATATTTACGCTCTACATTTATTTGAAATGAATATGTTACATTTATTTGAACAAGAATAAGGACAAAATATTATCTAGCCTATTTTAAACCTCTTAGTGTAAGCAATTGTCCTACAAGATAGTGTACATGTTCCAAAATTTATGATACATATGACTATATTCAAGAGTATACACTTAATCCTTCAAAAAAAAAAAAAAGAGTTTACACTTAAAATTGCCACTTTCCGACGATTTTGAGGTCATATACACTGGGTTCCGAGTATAACAACCCGAAATGACACAAATTCTTCTGATGAAATTGAGGGAACCTATTAATTTCAGGATTATTTCACCATAATTTTCCAGCCCCGAAATTTCACGACCCTGCTTATATGTATCCCTTTTGCCCTATGGCCTATGCTACTCTGTTTGCTATCTTTCAAAGTAAAAAATGATTAATTAATCTTGCCTTGTATATTTGTGTGTTCATCTGTTTGTGTTCTTTATCACATCAATTCTAATCATGCTAGTATCTTTTTGGCCAAGTTAGATGAACATGTTTTTGACAAAGACATCATTTTACACTAGATTAATACTGAATTTCCTCATAAACTTCTATATCTCCCCAAAGTTTTCATTTCATGACAAGTTCACACACTCACTTTATAACAAATATAAGCTCGTCTCGCAGATCAAACCTAGGTGAAATCACTGGAAATTATAATCAGTCGTCATGGATGCAAAGTTTTCAGTAGCGTCACTGTTCTCTGCCTACACGTCTCTGACCGCGATTTTCACACTATTCGAACAAGTTTACAAAAAATTTGTTCCTGAAATTTTGAGGAATCACATTGCTCTGAAGCTCAAGCAATGGTTTGACAAGTCCTCTAAAGATCAGGAGTCCTTCACACTCATCATCAACGAGTATGACGATGAGTCATACAGAACCTTGAACTTTCTCTATCAAGCTTGCTTGCTTTATCTTTCGGACAAGCTTGGATCTAAGACAACCAGGTTCCAGGGCAGCAGAGAAAACCTCAATCAGAAAACCGTAACATACCGCCTTGCACAAGGTGAGACGTTTGTTGAAACCTTGGAAAAAGTGGGAATCGATCTGCAATGTAAGTTTCTTTGTAATAATGTTAGAGGTGAGGAAGATGATTCAGGCAAAACCAAGTCGATTCACCTGAGTTTCGACATCGCTTATAAGAGCGAGGTTCTTGATGGTTACCTTCCCTCTGTTGTGATCAAGTATCACGACGACATGATTGCGCTGAAGAAGGACATCTTCCTCTACACATCTGAGGGGATGGGCAGCTGGAAACCGGTCAAGTTCAACCATCCTTTCACGTTCGATTCACTAGCTTTGGACCCGGAGCTGAAAAAGTCTATTATTGATGATCTTGACATGTTTATACGAAGGAAAGAGTTTTATAACAGGGTTGGCAGAGCTTGGAAAAGGGGGTACTTACTCTATGGGCCTCCTGGTACTGGCAAATCCAGCCTTATCGCGGCCATGGCCAACCATTTGCGGTTTAATATCTATGATCTTCAGCTTGGAGCGGTAGACAATGACTTCACACTGCGGAAACTGATGTTGTCTACTAAAAATAAATCGATTTTGGTAATCGAGGACATAGATTGCACCATGGGCTTGTCTAGGGCTGCTCCCAAGGCCTTCCGCGAATGTGGTGATGAACACAAAAGGCAAGGCCATCAAAATTCTAATGAGGGTAATGTTACCAGTGGCAGTCGTGACACACAGGTTAGTACAACGTTGTTGGCAATTTCGATAAATGTTTGTTGTCTAAGTTGTAACTTCACAATCATATATGCTCGTCGAGGTTACATAACTTGATACTTAGAATTGTTGCTGTTTTCCATAACTTATTATTCGATTTGCTTACAACAACATACTTGTGTTACATGAATTTAAGTATTTTACTTCGTTAGTTATCGTTCAATTCGATGCTCAAAATCATATTTCTTGATGAGATCTGTGTTACCTATGACTTGTTGATGCAGCTATCCCTTTCGGGGCTCTTGAATTTCATCGATGGGCTGTGGTCGAGCTGTGGAGACGAACGAATTATCGTATTCACCACGAATCACAAGGAACAGCTCGACCCTGCACTGTTGCGCCCCGGGCGGATGGACATGCATATTCATATGTCATATCTGACGATGAAGGGGTTCAAGATCCTTGTGAACAATTACCTTGGCTTTCCATGGGAGCATCCTCTGTTCAGGGAGATCGAGCCACTACTCGAAAGCTTGAATGTAACACCAGCGCAAGTTGCCGAGGAGCTCATCAGGAGCGAAGATCCTAACATAGCTCTCTTTAGAGTTGTTGACATGTTGATAAAGAAGCGTTCGATGCAAATACAAAGTCAAGAAATTAGCAGAGTGGAACGAGATGATAACGAAAGCCAAATGCAAATTCAAGAAAGCAGTGGTCAAGGAAAGGTTAACGAAATGCAAATGCAATGTCATGAAAATAAGGAAAGTAATGAGAAGAAAAGCAGGGGTAAAGGAAAGGTTAAGGAAAGGCAAACGAAATGTCAAGAAAACAAGGAAGGTTCTGAGAAGAGAGTGAGTAATTTAATGAATGGCAAGAAGGAAAGCAGTGGTGTAGGTTTCTTCAAGAGGATGAGGAAGAAAGTAGTGAACAAGAAGATTCATCAGTGAGGTTCCTTGACCATCTCAAGGAGTATTTCTAGTAGACAATTGATCATCAAATCGAAGTCGGTCACAACTTTGAACTTATCACAATTGTTTTAAATTAAGCCACAATAGTACTATAGTACTCCATTCCGGAAAAACCTTCTTTTCTTGAAAAAAACGAGTTCATCTAAACTTTTGCGTCATTAGTTGGTAAGAAGCCAGGTTCAATTAACACGATAGCACGCACAGACCCATGTCAACATCGCTGGCCCAACCATTTGCTAGCACCTCTCCCTGCTCGTCACATCGTTAGTGCTTATGTGGGCTTTGTTTTTGTTCACTAAGTTGAAGAAGAGTACGTGTCTAGTGTCTTAGCTCAATGTACATTGTACACTAAATGTGTCGGACACAATAATTTCTCGATTGGAACCGTCGGAAAAGTGGGATCTGTTTATAGTACGTCGTTGATGGCAAAAGTAGTCGATGTGGCAATTGATTGATGGTGAGTGATTATACGTAAACCGTAAACATGTGACATGAATGGACAAAAACGATCTTAAAACCTGACGTGAAATGACTTGCTTGTTAACCTTTGTGAGTGGCCCTCGGACATATAATGAATATAAACCTTAAATTTTATCGACATTTCTGCCTCATAACTAAATCCAAGTAACATAAATCATATGAATATTGCAAGTCTAAATACATTTCACTAGCAGACAAGCTATGTCATTGCCACACATGCTTACACTAATTTAATACTAAACTTTTGCCAGGGCCGTGTGTGAGGTTTCGGGGGCCCTGGGCGAACTTTCAAAATGGGGCTCCTAAGATATTTGTTTTTAATACAGCCAGTCTCTAAAATATTGCTAACTAATTAAATTCATTCTATGAACGAAAAATGAAAATTTACTATTTTAAAAGTTATTTTTTGAGAGATACTTTTAAAGTTAATTGTACACATAAAACATTGTGAGATATTTGTAGATGTCAAGAAATATGCTCCGTATTTGCAGATGTGAAGAAAGGTCTGCTTAGAAGAAAATAAATCTCATATATTTAAAAATTCAAGGAAGAAAATAAAAGTGCATAAATAAAAATAAAAAATGAACCGGAGAAAGTGTTGAAAAATATGAAAAGAAAAGGAAGAAAATAAAAGTCCTAAAAAAAATGAACCGGAGAAAAGCGAAAATTAAGAAAAGGAATTTGCATAAAAAAAGCTTCACCATGAATCGAACCCAGGTCCCTTGCGCCTACTATCATAGTACTACCCACTAGGCTGGTAGAAGTTATATATCATAAAAGGCCTTTTATTGTATATATCTTTTCTCTGATGGGTCTTGGGCGTGGGCCCAACTCGCCCAGGCCCCGCCACGCCACTGAAGTCTTTTGCTAAGCAAATCCCATGCTTTAGACCAAAATCTAGGCGACACGAGTACACCTACCAATAATGTGATCTCATAACTTTTACCCATTATTAGAGAAAAAGTAATAATAGACTAAGCATTAAATCAGAATAATGCCATTTTACAAGTCTCAATGAAGACAAATATGTTATAAATTGCAAATTATAAAGTCAGTCCAAAAGCATTCCAGCAACATACACCGTACAACGCAGCTAAGCAGTTACAGTGAACTCTCTTGCATCCTTCCTAAGCAAGTCTTTGTCCTAAAGTCTCTTTTTAGACAACTTTCCTTTCTCTTACTTGAGATTCCAACTTTTGCACCTATTTAACCAATCAAAACTGACCATAAATCTCACAATCAAAATTTGCCAATATAAACAATGAAGTACTAAATTTCACTCCTCATCTACCAGTAAGAGTGTCCAAGTCCTCCAAGACAAGAAGGCTGCAGAAGCGAAGGCAAGTAGTCATTAAACTCACCTCCGAGCTCAGGTTCGAATTCTCTTCCCTCATTATACTAGCGTTTACCATCATTACAGAGTAAAGTCATATAATAGAATTTCCCCAATATACTCAGCAGCATATTGAAATGCATATTGCTAAAGGTCTACAATGTAGACATAATTAATTTGTCTACAATGTAAAATCAAGTCAATAATAGTAAAATAGAGATTGAAGTAGTAAAATTAATTTCTGTGAAAAATCATGTAGTAAAATTATTTGTGTGAGTAGTAAAATTTTGCTAGTGTAGTAAAATTAATGCTAATAGTAGACACTTTCAAGTGTCTACATTGTACACCTCTAGCATTGTCCGAAAATGCTATTGAAATTTACTGTAGATGTTTCAGACATATCATGATGTTAGTATGTAGACATGTTTGTTCTATTTTTGACAAAGCAGAAATAGACATGTAGCAATGTTATGAGCATATATGTACGGATGAAAATGCTACTTCAATGGGTATTCTTCGTTTGTTTTTGTTAATTAGAAAATTCGAGACTGCGTACATTTGACTCACCTTTAGTGGGTAGGTGCCGGTATTGACTTTTAAAGGAAACGTATCAAATTGTGCATACGAGATTAATTAGTACTACATTTCATTTATAGTACAATACTAGATGAAGTACTGTGAAACAAACTTGTACACAAAATTGACTGTAAATTCTTAACAGTGTTAACAAACTTGTACACAAAATCGACTGTAAAATCGTAACAGTGTTACCATTTACAATATACTCATCTCATCTGTCAATTTGATCTTTGCGTTGCAGTCCTTGCAGATAGTTAGCATAAAAAAACTGCTATGAATCATTTTATGGGAGGAGCAGCAACCCTGCCAATGTTTTCGGCATCATCTTTGTTCTCTGTCTACGCCTCGCTTACAGCATTGTTCACACTGATACAGCAATTCTACCATCAATTTGTTCCAAAACAAGTACGCAACTATATTAGTCTTAAGATTGAAGATTGGTTTACTAAATCTAGCTCTTCCACTACATTATTTACCCTGGTAATCGAGCAATTTGAGGATGGCGATTATGAGTCGCTCAACCAAGTGTACAAGGCCTGCGAGGCTTACCTCGCGAGCAAATTGAAATCGACTTCCACTCGACTCAAAGTAAGCAGAGC
>JBBYHQ010002025.1:0-11743 GCA_038382645.1 Spergularia azorica | reverse complement strand
ACCTCAGGCTCTCCATGCACAAGGACGTCGATGTCAAGTTCCTCCTGTAGCTTGACAACCTTGCTGATTTCTTCCTTGATGGCGGCAACATATTCCTCTTCGGAAATCCTGAGGACAATTTCAAAACCAGCATTAACAATAGAAACAAAATATAGCACCTCAAAACACATTAGGAACATCAACAAGTAACTCACTTCTTTGCCTTGAACTCACGGCGCACCCTCCTGAGTTCCACAGTCTGTGGGAAGGACCCAATGGTGGTTGTGGGAAGGATGGGAAGGTTGAGCTTCTTCTGCTGAGCATCTAGCCTAGCGCTGACATTTGTGGCACGGCGGTGGTCTGACCCCTTCAAGGCGGCAGCCTTAACACGTAAAGAACCACATATCAGTATCACATACTTTATACGCCAATAACACGATAGAAAGCATAAAATACAAAAGAATGCTCCGCAATACTTACAGCCTTTTGAACACCCTCATTATTGACTCTTGGGGAGGACTTTCTTGAAGCCAAAGCAGCACCATTGGCAGAGAAGATGGCCTGAGATAATGGAACAGGAAGATTATCAAATGCCATGCATTGTGCTGACCATTAGCTCCAACTATGTTACAAGGACAAATGTAATTAAAGGTTACCTCTTCCTTTTGTCCAGCCAATGCCTTAGCCAAAGCATTAACTTCTACAATTTTCTGGGCAGCAAATGCGAGCCATGACTTGATTTCATCATCTAGCTTGGTCTCGTTCACGAGGTCAACAGCAGTGTGGAGAAGTGAGCAAGAGGTAGAGACCACTAGCTTGTCTGCAGGCAAAAGAAAGACTGATTAGAACTTGTTTACAGAAATGAGTGGCATTATTCACTGATTAGAAACACAATCAGGATCACCCACCTTTTCCAACAATTCCCTCAAGACCCTGTAGAGTTGCTAGGGAGGCAGCAAGATCGTTGGCCCAGATGTTCCTTCCATCAACAACACCAGCGAATAGGTATTTGCCTGATGGGAAGTCGCTCTTAATCAAGTCCAAGGTCTTTGTTCCACGAACCAAATCAAATCCAAATCCAGAAACACCCTTCAAAGAGATGAGGGTCTTGTATGCCTCAGCGGTCAAATCGGCAAAGTAAGTCACAACAACAACATTCAAACCAGACAAGGTAGATTCCAATTCAGCGTAAGCTTCAGTGAAGGCCTGGAGTTTGGTAGAATCAAGGTCCATCACCAAAAGAGGCTCATCAAATTGGATCCATGAGGCACCAGCTGCCTTAAGTTCGCTCACAACTTCCCTGAAAGCAGAACAATTTCCAATTAGCATATATTGATTAGCTGATATGGAATTTGACCAGTACAAACTGCTGAGCAATACTCACTTGTAGATTGGCAAGATCTTGGGGAGAAGAGAGAGAAGGTTGAATGATTTGTCAACACCCTTAGCAGGCTTGGACAGCAACAAGTAAGAGACTGGTCCAACAAAAGTTGGGACAGTGTCGACTCCGAGCTGTTACAACAATTATACAACAAGCTGTTTAGATCGTGATAATAGAGAGACACTCAAAAGCAATAACATACAAAAAAAGTCCACGGGGATGAAACATTGCAGGTTGCAGGTTCGCATGAGGTTTTAGCGTCAAATTGACCAAAGTTAGATAACCAGCAAGCAATTCGATTTTATGTCGCATAATCAAGTTGAATCTGATTTACATATCATTTTCTATATGGTTATTTAACAAACAGCGGAAGAGAAACACAATCGAAGTTCAGAAACATACAGCCTTAGCCTCCTTGTACTCTTCCACGGCCTTGTGTGAGGAGTAAGAGAATGTCACTTCTGGGCCCAACTCAGGGACAATGTAATGGCTGCAAAAACCAATACCGTTGTGAATACAAGCAAGATCTTCCAACTAACAAGAAAAGATCTTAACAATGGCAAGGCGTATGATCACTTACTAGTTGGTGTCGAACCACTTGGTCATTTCCATGGCAGGGACGGTAGCGTTTCCTCTGGCCATGGAGAAGTAGACATCAAATCCGATCTCACCACCAGTCCACCCGTATCTGGGGGGAACAGCACCAAGCATGGCAGTGGTGTCGAGGACCTGGTCGTAGTAAGCAAAGGTGTTGCTGGGAATGTACTTGGTACCAGCATCAGCCATCTGCTTCCAGATGGATGACCTGAGGTCCGCGGACACCTTCTTCAAATCCTCGGCACTGCTCTTGCCATCCCAGAAAGATTCGAGAGCGAACTTGAGCTCCCTCTTGGGGCCCATACGTGGGTATCCAACAATGTGTGATGCCATTTTTCTGCAGATCAGGCAACAACACTTAAGTACTACGCACACCACAATTACATCAAAAATTTAAAACCATTTCCCATCAACACATCTTCACAAGTCACAAGATTTTCAATCACATTCTCCTCTTTTCGAATAAAACACAACATCTGATTAATCAACAACCTAAAAGATGTAAGATTCGTATCGAAAAAGGGTACATTTCTCACAATCTCAAATCATGTCTTAAATATTCAATCAGAAAAGCATTCTACCAGCTAAAAAGAAGCAAACTTTAAACAAAAGTTACCCTTAATTAACAAATGTTTAAACAAATCCTATTAAAGCCTGAACATCTACCAGATTATCGATCAAAAGTGGTTCACGTAATTTAATCAAATCCAATCATGTAATCAAATGCGTAAAAACGTGATCAGGAATACAACAATCCAGATCTGACACCACCACCATTATTGGACTTCCTATTTTTATTCAGTCCTCACAATTCCAACATTATTGGTGATCACACATTTAACTCCCATTACACTCCAAATAATCCCACAACGTACGATTAAACAGCAACATCCTCCTCAACCAAACCCCAATTATCACTTCAATATTATAACACTCCCCACGTCCGAAACATTACGACCCCACTGTCGCGTACCATAAGACCGTCTTACCAAAGTTTTTAGCTTTTTTTTTCACGATACAACGTTACAGATCCGTACATTACATTTTACGTAACACACATCCTAGACCGTCTTACCCAAGTTTTTGCGAAACATACCATACATTCATTAAAACAAACAGATCCACTTGAACAACTACACAAAATGAAATAAGAAATGGGACCCACATGACATTACGAATGCTAGTAATCATATTGAGACGTTACTCCAACACAGATCTAAACCATAAAAACAGAAACTTTACAACAACAAAAATCAGATCTGATATAAATGCTGACATATCATGATTATGATCATTCAACTCACCAAATAAGATGGATCTTTAAAACTCAAGGGTAAAAAAAAAATATGAAATGATGGGTAAAAGTAAAACTTAGAGAAAATGATGATGATGGTGATGATATACAATGAAAATGAGGAAAGGGGGTGAGATTATATATGGGTAACTAAGTCATCTATGGGGTAATTAAATTACGGCCAGTAAAAAGATATGGCAAAGAAACGGACGGTAAATAAATACAAACCCAGTAAAAAAAAGGGGGGGGAGAGAGGGAGAGGGAGGGGCGTACCTTAAGGAGGAGGAACCGGAGAATTCCACCACCAGAGATTGGGAAAAGAGGAGAGAGAGAGAGAGAAGTAAGAGAGAAAGGTGAGGAGATTGCAAAGGAGAAGGCGAGGGATATGGGGTGGAGAATTTGGGATATTTATAGAACTTCACTAACAAATCACACACATCACCCCACTTATTTTTATTTTTTTCTTTTAGTGTTTTTGGGGGTTGGTGAGTGACTACTGTTTTCTCTGCTCTGCTTTCCCAGATCTGTGAATCTGTCCCTTTTTTTCACCAATAATAATTCTTTTCTTAGGGTTTTTTTAAGGCCCTGAATTCTATAAAAAATGATTTTTTACATTTTTATTTGGGTCTTGTATTAGGAAGTTTTTTTTTTTTTTTACTGAATTGGTAGGTTATTTTTTTATAATTTGGTTTTGGATTGAAATGTTGATGATAAATAAGGGTTTTTGTTGATCTGAAAACAAAAAAAAAGATAAGGTTTTTGTTCATTTTGAAAAGAAAAAAAAGGGTTTTGTGGGAATAATATAAGGTTTTTGTGTTGATATGGAAAAAAAAAATAGTGATAAGGGTTTTGTGGGAAATAAAGAGGGGAGGGGGGGGGGGGGTTTTGTGGAAATGTGGTGTTTAATTGAGATTTCTAGGTACTCCATCAAGAATAATTCTACTCCTTCCCTCAAAAAAAAAAAAAAAGAATAATTCTACTCCAATACTTTGGATATGGAGCTTCCAAAACTAACTGAACTCGAACATGAACATGAACATTTAATCCAAAAATCACAACCTGACACTTGAGTTGAACTAGAAGACTGGCCTCAAACCTGAGCTCCTCAATCCGATCCGAAAAATAATCAAACCCTTCTGATTATCTATTTCGATGTGACGATGTTGTTCAAATCACAACCCATGTGTACCTTAAAATGACCTATGATGAGTATAATGACCTAAATGTACACGTATCTGACATCAAGTATTGCTTTGTTCACATACAATCGATCACTCGTACTGGTCCAATTTAAAATAGAGTATAATTAGGTTTGCACTTTAATCGAACCACTTTGTCTTGAAATAGACCTCAAAAGTTAATTAACCCATCCCAAACTTGATCTATTGGCCCGTTTGTCAAATATTGGAAATGAATCAATTAAGGTTTAAATTTTTTTAGAAATTGTTGCATTTTTTTTTATTTGATCTAATCTGATTCTGATGCTCCTGATGTAATCTGATTTGAATTTGTTGTATACCAGAATATAGCAAAGTTAGTACTAGAAAACATACTAGATTCATTTATCGTGATTTGAACAAGCATAAGTATTATATAATATTGTATGATTTGAATGAAATTGATCTGATATGATCTAATTTATTTTTAATGGATCTGATATAATATCTGGAAACACATTGTTTGTTAAGTTGGATCAAACCAGGTTTTCGTAGAGCTAGAGGAAAGTAGAAATTTTTAGTTGCATGGTAGCAATTGAAAACTGGAATGGTAGCTAAAAGTTTTGAGGTGATAAAGTTATGAGTGTTTGGCAATATTAGCTGATATTTCAGATTACATAAAAGACATAATAGGGAATTGCGTTTTTCTAACGTTTGCCCTGGCACATATCTTTTTTTTTTTTTTTTGCTCATTTAAGTGATATCCAGCTCAATTAATCAATGAGGTCCTGAGTATCAAGATTGACCTAGTGGTTAGGAACACAACCAGTCTGGGGGTTGTCTCGGGTTCAAATCCTCATACCCCCACCCCCGCAGCATTAGCTGCTCCCTTGTACAAAAAAAAAAAAATCAATGAGGTCCTACGTTTTTTTTTTTTTTTTTAAATGAGAATATCATTTAATGAAGCAAGGAAATTTACTTTTAACATGTGTGCCGCACTGTGGGCGCACGTTAGAACAAACCGAATTTTTTTTTTTTTTGAAATCAAGTAAACTGTTTCCCATTAGAAATCACGTGACCGCGGCAATGAAGTCCGCGGCCGCCAAATCAAGTACATCCGAGGGGCCTGTATCGACCCAAACTCTCGTGGAATAGTCCACAGGATTGATATGGGCAACGTAATGAGCCACCCTATTACCAGTCCGACGAATATGGCTAAATAAATAAGTCTCAAAATTCCTAGAAAATTGAAAAACATCAAAAACAGCTAAACCAAAATAAGAAGAAGCAAAACTCTCGGATTTGAGCGCCTTAATGAGCTGTAGCGAATCCGACTCCAGGACCACACTCCTCGCTCCTTGCTGCCATGCTTGTTGAAGACCAAGGAGGGCAGCTTTCGCCTCCGCGACATTCGGCTCCCAGCATTCCCGAACCTGACGGCACGCCACTCTCGTCACCTCCCCTTCCCCCCCTCTAATAACAGCTCCCAAACCCGTCCCCGCTTCACCCAAAATGGCCCCATCTGTATTGATTTTGAGCCACCCCGCAGGCGGTAGCCTCCAGCCCACCCCACCGCATTCGTCTTCGATCTCTCTGCCCCCCGTCACCTTCGCCTCCAACGCCTCCTCAAAAGCTTTAAGGTAACTCGCCAACCTTTGGGCGACCACCTCCGATGGGACAGCACTTCTTCCATGGACTACCTCGTTCCTATCATTCCAAATAGCCCACCCCGTCACCGCCAACCTCTCGCACCACCCCTCACCCGCATTGCACCACACCTCCACCAGGTCCACCCCCGATTTACACCGGTCCCAGCCCTTAATATCCACTCCCACCTCCTCCCAAACCCCGGAAGAGGCAGGGCAGAGAACTAGAGCGTGAAGCTCATCTTCTGCCTCTAAACTGCACCTCGCACACGTAACATCCGCAGCATCAATACGCTTTTGAATGTTCCCTCTAGTTGGGATCGCCCCATTACTCACCCGCCACAAGAAATTCCTGATTTTTGGCGGTACCGCCATCCCCCACACCTTCGCCCACAACCTCGAAACTCCACCCCCGGAACTCCCTCCTTCACCCCCATTCGCCTCTTTTAGTCTATTCCTCACATAATGGTAACCCGATTTAACCGTATAGTCGCCACTCTCACTATAGTGCCACACTAACCTATCAGATTGAATCGTTTCCGCAAGCGGGATTCCCAAAAATTCATCAGCTTCAAACCCCAATAGCTTCTCACGTACTACCGCCTCCTTCCAACTCCGTAAATCCCCATCGATCTAATCCGATACCCATCCGTCCTTATGTCGGCCCCTCGGAGAGATGAGCCTAAAAGTCGGACCTTTCCGCGTCCACTTGTCACTCCAAACACGGACACTCTTACCGTCACCAATAAGCCACCTACAACCCTCCTCCAACACGGCCTTCACCCCCCAAATGCTCCGCCAAGCGTAACTCGGGTGATAACCGATCTCAGCCCTGAAAAACTCATCATTGGGGAAGTAACGCGCCTTGAGAAGTCAACTCACCAGGGTGTTCGGGTTTGTATGGATCCTCCAAGCTTGCTTCATAAGCATAGCTTCGTTAAAAGCCTCAATATGGCGGAACCCCACTCCACCCTCCTCCTTCGAACGACACAGCTTCTCCCACGCCACCCAATGGATCTTTCTCTCACCCTCCTTAGCTCCTCACCAGAAACGAGCAATTAACGAGTTGATTTCGTTCCAAAGGCTTGTTGGAATTTTGAATAACCCCATGTGATAGGTAGGGATTGCTTGGGCCACGGCCTTGATTAGAATCTCTCTACCTGCAACGGACACCAAATTCCTCTTCCGCCCCTTTAACTTCTTCCAAACCCGATCTTTGATTGTCCGGAACGCAGCGCATCTATTCCTCCTCACCACCCTGGGCATCCCCAGATATCGCTGATGCACCTCCACCAATCTAGCTTCCAACAACCCCGCCAACCGTTCTCTCTCCTGCCCACCTACGTTCGCACTGAATGACACCTCGGACTTATGGAGATTCACTCTTTGGCCCGACGCGTTTTCATACACCCTGATCAGCTCACAAATGCACTGCACTTCCCCGTCCCTCGCACGACAAAACACAATGCTATCTTCTGCGAAGAAAAGGTTGGATATCATTGGAGCTCTCCTGCATATACGAATCTCGTAAAGAGCTTTCCTACCAATCGCCTTAGCAATCAGACCCGACAGCGCCTCTGCACACAATATGAACAAGTAAGGTGAGATTGAGTCACCTTGACGTAAACCTCGCTGTGGGATGAAAGTTTCGGCTGGAACACCATTAATCAGGACCGATGACTCCACCGTCGCAATACACCTCATAATCATCGCTCTCCATTTAGCACAGAATCCCAGCTTCTCCATCACCGCATCCAAAAAATTCCACTCCACCCTATCGTACGCCTTGCTCATATCTAACTTGTACCCAAGGTACCCATTATTCCCACTGTGATGGGTACGCATAAAGTGGAAAACTTCGAACGCCAAGAGAGCATTATCAGTAATCAAACGCCCGGGGGTAAAGGCGCTTTGCGCTTCAGACACAATAGCCGGGAGCCAGGGCTTTAGCCGATTAGCCAAGACCTTCGACACGAGTTTATACAGTACGTTGCACAGGCTGATCGGGCGAAACTTAGTCATCCTCGTCGGTTTATTCACTTTTGGTATGAGAACAATGTTCGTTTTGTTAACCGCATTCATCGGACAGTCACCTTCAACCAAAGCTGCAACATATTTTATCACATCCTCCCCGACAATATGCCAATATTTCTGGTAGAAATTGGCATTCATGCCATCCGGACCAGGGGCTTTGGTAGGGTTCATCTGATTAAGCGCCTCCCAGACCTCCACTCCACAAACCGGTCTTGTCAACGCCGCATTCATCGACTCCGTAACACGCCTGTCTACACCCTCTAAGGTTCGGTCAACGTCACTCACAGTGGACGGTGAGAATAGCTCACGAAAATAGGCAGTAGCTACTTCACTGACCTTCTCATGTCCCTCGGCACACACGCCCTCATCATCACACAGCCTCACGATCTCGTTTCTCTGTCGCCTCAAGGACGCCTTCATGTGGAAAAACTTCGTATTACGATCCCCCTCCACAAAGTTAACTGCTCTCGAACGCTGACGCCAATAAATCTCTTCCTTAACGATCAGATCATCCATCAGCTCACTCACTTCACGCCTTTCAGCCACAACCTGCTCACTAGGGGCGCACCCATCCAATATCATCAGCCTATTACGAGCCTCCTCGATCTTCTTTGATATATCACCAAACTCGACCCGACTCGACCCCCACAACTCCTTACTGACACGCCTTAACTTCTCCAGCGTACTCACACCATTTTCACAGCCTGCTACACTATTCCAAGCTTCCCCGATCACCTTTGCACAATCAGGCGATGTAACCCAAAGATCTTCAAATTTAAACTCTCTTACGCCTCGTCTCGCCCACCAATTGTTTAAGGACAATCGGACAATGGTCCGATCTATCTCGAGGTAAATGGTACACCTCCACTTGTGGATTGAGAACTATCCACTCTACTGAAGCTACAGCTCGATCGAGTCTCTCGAACACATCATCTGGCTCCGCCCTTTTGTTCCACCAAGTGAAAGTATTCCCATTATATCCCAAGTCCTTCAAAGAACAATCATCAAGGGCTTTCCGAAACTCCTCCAACTCCCTTGGATGTCGTTGCGGCCCCCCTGAATTTTCTTCATTGAACAGAATTTAGTTAAAATCTTCAGCAACCAACCAAGGCAAATCCGACACACCTCTAATATCTCGCATCAATTCCCATGACCAATGTTTCTCCAATCTATCAGCCCACCCATAAAAGCCTGTTAAACGCCACTTCTCCGAACTAAAAAGACCCTCTACCTCCACATCGATGTGGTGGGCAGAAAATCCTAAAAGCTCCACTCTCACCTCTTCTTTCCACAGAATAGCCAACCCCCCACTCCTACCTACACTATCAGCATAAACACCACAATAGTCACGCAATCGGGTTGTTACCCAATCCATTTCCACCCCGCTCAACTTCGTTTCAACAAGAACCACCATATCCGGCCCCTCCCGCCGTAGTAGTTTTTTCAACCTTCCAACTGCCGAGGAGCTACCCAAACCCCGACAGTTGTAACATAACAGACTCATTGGGTTCGGCGGGATTGCATCTCCGCAATCACCGCCAATATAATAGATGAATTATCCTCCTCACTAACCACTTTCTCCGCGCACTCACCCCCTGCTCTAGAGCGTTTTGAAGCTACATCAGCAGGCGTCTCACTATCTATCTCCATCAGAGTCTCCTTTCTCTTACCACATCCCGGCCCCACCACTGTTCCTCCCGATTTGGAAGTATCACGCGCCCTTCTATGGAACTTACGCTGCCCCGACTTCCCCTCTTTTCTCCCCAATTCGAATTTGAGCTCCTCCACTCCACTCAAACTATCCCCATCTCCCCCATTCCTAGACCCCTCACCCTCATTACCTGTCCCGGCCATCGGTGCAGGTACCCTTTCCTTAGCTAAACCCAAACTTACTTCCCCTGTTGGCCCCCTTCTTCCTACCTCCCTTCCTTCCAACACTCCCTCCACTACAGGCTGTGATGACCCTCCCACACTCGCATTCTGATATACCTTCTCCTTAGATAGTGGTAAGGAATTAACCTCACCTTTCCCTTGTTCCCCCGAGCTTTCGAATACGAGTTTCTTACATGTCTTCTGTGAAGTCTTCTCCCGAAGGGCTGCAAAACTCTCCATCTCCTCCACCAACCGTCCCCGGCCCTTCCTCGGTGAAGCCTTTAGCCATGAGCCCCACCTTCGTTCTTCATGTAACTCGTCCTCCGACACATTGGGACAATCCTTCTCCGTGTGTTCTAGGTGACCACACACGAAACAGAAGTGAGGCAATCTTTCGTATTTGATCTTGATCCACTCTATTCGTATCAATTGCTTTCAAGCCAATACACAGAGGCTTGGTAACATCGATCATCACCCTAACGCGCCTCGATCTCTCCCAATTGATCAATGCCTCCTCGACCTCCATCACCTGCCCTACCTTCCCCGCAACGGTCCTAACCGCCCTTTCCGGACGGCAATTGAACGGAAAATTGTATAATCGTAACCAAAAAGGGCAGAATTTAATGTTGACCTCGCTAGGTTGGATCGAATGATCAAAATTCATCAAAATTACCAATTTATTCGCAAAGTTCCATGGTCCCAATCTCATCACTCGTTCCCTATCTCTAGCATGGAGGAATTGAATCACAAAAAGGCCATTTTCAATTGGAGTAAAAGTTACCTTTTTTGGAATCCCCCACGCCTCTGCAATTGTGTTCTTCATCGCTTCAAAATTGTAGGATCTCGCCGACAAAATCTTCCCCAGCAACAGAACCAGTGCATCCTCCTCACCCGGTTCATCTGCGATCTCGCTCAAATCGAAAACCTCTTCATCTTCCTCTTCCGTGATGCTCAGGGTCGAGCATCGGTTCACCAAATCATCCGCCATCGTGTGCGAAGATTAGACCACCGAATGGAGTGCGAAATTCCGATCGAAATTAGCTATTGAACACAGAAAATGGGTTTAGGGAAGCTCTAACTTTCAGACGCCTAGGGTTTAGACGAGAGAAAAGAAGAGAGATATTTGATTAACTTTGTTTTTAGATTAATTCGTATAAACTTGTATTGTTGATTGTCAAACCAAGATTAATTAACCTCTAGAACAAACCGAATTACTACCAAGAAATAGTTTAGATTCATTAATTATTTTGAGGTCTATCAATCAAAAGACGTAAAATTAATTAATATCAGTAAATAATTAAAGTTCATTGTAAGGCCGTGTATGATCCACCTTACAAATTTACCTTCAAATCAGATACTCCGTATAATGAATTTAGTCACAATACGAGCATAAATACGTTCACGGCTCATATTAAACAAATGTTTTTTTTTTTTTTTTGGAAAAAAAAAAAACAAATGTTTTGAGTTGAGTTATACAAAGCCTAAATTATCTAGTTTAAAATGTACTCCGTACTCTTTTGTTATGTAACTTGTTGACTAATCAATAACCATCGTACGAAACTCATTCATATTTAAACTTTTCACGTAAAAAGATGAGTTCCAGTCATTTGCATATGAACGGAAGTCGGAAAGAGTAAGTGAGTAACTCTCACGTTATTCGTTGGTGAAGGGGGCTAAACTAAACTACAATTGAGAGTGAAAGGTTAGTTAGACCTGGCAAATAGGTCGGGTTGGGTCAACCCGACCCAGGTCGGCATATAAACGGGTTGGATATCCTCTGACC
>JBBYHQ010001972.1:0-11749 GCA_038382645.1 Spergularia azorica | reverse complement strand
GTCCTAAAACCGCCATAGTCATTGGCGGTTTTACAACTGGGTGACGTGCACCCCATTATGTTGAACAAGTTTTTTTCCGACCCATTTTGTTTAACATTTATTTTTTGAGCATTATTTCAAAAATTTGTTCATCAAACGACGGAGACAATATATATATAAACATCCTACTGTACTCTAGGGTGAATTGGAATAGCATTACTTTAAATACATATAAGTGTCATATATTGCTTCGTACGTACCTACTATTATAAACGCTTAAATTTCACCCATTTCATTTAATTAGTTTGAACTCTAATAAAGACGATAAATATCATTGAAGTATCGATCGATGCCATAAAGAAGATGTACATACATTATTCTAAACATGCATACATATTCTTCACTGGCCTATTTCGTTTTTTTTTTTTTTTTTTGAAAGGGCCTATTTCGTTTACTTAATGTATGTCTAAGGTTGTCTTTAATTGATAGACCATTTACCGTATGTCACCTTATTAACGGAAATAAGTGTATTCAGAAGGCAACGATCTTATACTTAAGCTAAGTTAGCTTATTAAAAATTGTTTAAGCTAACTTTCATATCTTATACTCTCGAATTGCCTTTTGTTATTTAATACAATAGTAGCCGTACATACATATTCCCACGAAGTGAGATTTTTTTTTTTTTTTTTTTTTTGTATGTAACTATTCAAATATCATACAGAGTATACCATTTTAAAGCTAATTAATATAATCAAACACCTCTGAACTAGGTACCTTATTAGCAATCAACAATTCAAGCTACTTGTATAGCTACCGTTTCACCATCACTTATACGAGGTCGAGATAGCATCACAGAAAGAGTAGCATCAACAATTCTTGGCCAGCATCGAAAAACTCACTGGCAAGCAAAGCACAAAAGTGGCCCCTTTGGTCGGTTGGGCCTCGGAAGGAAATGAAGCATTTCAAACGTTGAAAAAGCCTTCTATATTGACATTGGCCCGACAACGCTTTTTCCAAATAGGATGTGCAAGAGATGTCGTGGACTGTCAATCCATCGGCCGACTCCACAATAAGTATGACATTGTTTGTTTTGGGTCATGCAATAAGCCCTCACGGTTTTAGAAAGTGGATCAATGCTACGCAAGAGGCATCGTACTAATTAATGGAGATGAACACATAAACAACGCTTATGCGCCGTATTTCTTCAATGAAGGACTTAGGTTGACACCCCAATTCAAGTCCCGTGAGAGACAATGAAATTTTCTTAGCACTTGCACATATGAGTGTCATTTCAGCAAGTAGCTACCATCCAGTTAAACATAACCTATTCGGCTAATCGTAATCAATTAGGGAATCATTAATCAATTCATAATACGATCAACGACCTATAGAACAAAGTGTCTGAATGGAATAAAGTTTTTTTTCTTCACTGGCCAAAAAAGTAGATTAAAGTTTGGATTTTTATCTTTTATTTTCTGACGGGCCAATGTGGAATAAAGTTGACCGCAAAAAAAAAAAAAAAAAAAAAAGTACGTCCACTAGAAAACATAAACAAAAAAAAAAGTAAAATAAATGTTCCCCCATCACCGCTTTACTCCCCAACCAAACACAGATAAAAGGTCACCAGTAAACAAATGTGGTAAGAATATGTGGTCGTTTGGTTGCATACGGAAATTCGGAATGCCCATGAAGTTCCATTTCCCATGTTGTAGAAATTCACATGAATTTCTCTAAACTGTTTGGTTACATGTAGGAATTGAAATTCCACAAGAATTGTCAATTACCAAGGGGGAGCTAGGTAAGCCAATTCCTCCATTTTGTAGAAATTGGGAAATCCCATGAATTTTCAATTCCCATGATTTTAGGCAACCAAACAACTTCAAAAATCTGAATTCATGGGAATTTTGAGTTCCCATGATTTAGAGTGGCAACCAAACGACCACTAATACGAAGCATATAGGAGTGTATGGGTTTAATTGATGATCTGACCCTGACCACCAATTTTAAGCACCTCATTCCCTATCTAATCATAATTTGAAATAAATAACCAGCTCTTAATTAACATCATATGTCAAACTTATTTGGTTAGGCAATAATAAGTTCTCTTTATCAGTAATCTACTTGATATATGCTACGAATTTCTTATCAGTACTCACATTTTGTTTTTTCGTAAAACCCTGATCCTCACAACATCAATTACGTAATGATACTGTGATTGCGCTTTGATATCTAAATAATACTCCGTGCGGAGTAATAATTTGAATAAAGCACCATCTTTTACCACTTCATATAATAACCCTTAGCTCACACAATTAGAGAGGAACATATTCAATTGGAAGAAGACGAACCACTTCATCATATGAAGTACGAGTAAATGTTTTGTCAATGGGCCAAGCCACAGCTCCTTTCGTAAGAGTGAAATGACCAGCTTACGAACTCAATAAGGTGTTGGAATTCAAAATCAATCGGCACAACTTATAACTTAGTTTTGCCACTTTTTTACTTCATCGAAGTGAATATTTTTCTGAACCAATATGTAGATCGTTGTTTGCTCCAATAATTAAGTACGACATATTATTGCTAGGAATGCAACTTTTTTTTGTTGTATAAATATATTCCCTTGAAGCATACATTTTTCCAACTACACGAAATTTACAACTTCAATAATTTACTATTGTTTGAACATACATTAATTAAATTGTTTTTTCATCATCATGTCTTCTTCAATGATTGAACAACCCCAAAAGCTTCATATCCTCTTTTTCCCTATGATGGGGCATGGCCATATGATCCCAATGTTAGACATAGCAAAACTTTTATCAACCCACAATGTCAAATCCACCATCATCACCACCCCATGCAATGCACCAACCTTCACAAAACCACTAGAGAACTACAAAAACATCGGCCCTCGAATCGATGTCGAAATCATCCCTTTCCCCTCCAAAGAAGCCGACCTTCCGGAGGGGATCGAGAATTTCGAGGACGCTACGTCCCCTGAAATCGTTGCAAAATTATGGAAAGCGACGCAAATGCTCGAAGAACCACTCGAAAAAGCGTTGGAGAAATTCAAGCCTGATTGCTTGTTTGCCGATAAGTGTTCCCTTTTGCGACTAAAATCGAGGGAAAGTTTAACATACCGCGGCTAATTTTTCAAGGGACTGGCTATTTTTCAATCTGTGTATTAGACTCATTGAGGAAATACGAGCCTCACAAGTCAGTTTCGGCTGATGACGAGGAATTCGTCATCCCGAAGCTTCCCCACGAAATAAAGATGACGAGATTGCAATTATCTGAGCATATGAGGGAAAGAAAATCTAGTGAACTCTCGGATTTTCTGAAGTGTACTATCACTGCCGAGGCAGAAAGTTTCGGTATTATTTGCGACAGTTTTTACGAGCTCAAACAAGATTACGCCGATTATGCGACAAATGTGTTGGGAAAGACCGTGTGGAGTCTCGGCCCTGTTTCGCTCTGCAACCGTGAAAAAGAAGCCAAGTTCTACAGGGGAAAGGACTCGGCCATCGACAAGCACGAGTGCTTAAAATGGCTCGATTCGAAGCCCGAAAAATCTGTTATTTACGTTTCGTTTGGTACATTGACGATATTTTCCGCGGCACAACTTCGCGAGATAGCCGTGGGTTTGGAAGCCTCAGGACAAAATTTCATATGGGTTGTGAAGAAAACTAAGGGTGAGGAAGAGCTTGATGAGAAGGAGTGGTTGCCAAGCGGGTTTATGGGCCGGGTCGAGGGTAAGAGGTTAATCATAAAGGGGTGGGCCCCACAGATGTTGATTCTGCACCATAAGTCTACTGGAGGGTTTTTGACTCATTGTGGGTGGAACTCGATTCTGGAAGTTGTGGGATCCCAATGGTGACGTGGCCCGTGTTTGCCGATCATTTTTACAATGAGAAGTTGGTGACGGAGGTGTTGAAGGTCGGGGTTGCGGCCGGGGCTAAGGAGTGGAGTAGAGTGGTTGATGGACAAGTGAATGCAGAGAATTTAGAGAAGGCTGTGAAAAGAGTGATGGTGGGTGATGAAGCCCTAGAGATGAGAATAAAGGTGGGTGGCTTAAAAGAGAAGGCTTGGAATGCCATTGAAAAAGGCTCATCTTATTCTCACTTGACCACCTTGATTCAAAAGTTGTGTGATTACAAACCATAGTGGTCTTATCCATATATCATATATCCGCCATGCATGACGAGTGGTTATGATTTAATTTGGGCCGATGATATAGACTCCTTCTATCTAGTGAATTGCAATTGGGTTCCCTTTATAATTCGTGTTATTGTGTATTCGTTTGTCTACTATAAGTTGTATTTTCATGTTTTGTTTGTAGTGGATAATAAAGGAGCTCTGTAAAACAAAACAAAAACGAAGTTATTTAATTGATTGATATTTCTTTCACTTTTTTGTTGCACTATACTACTGAAACGAATTAACGAAATGTCACATTTCCCTTTCATTATTAATTCTACGATCACTTTGAAATTTGTCGTAACCACTCACATTTTATGGTGTGTGTAAAACTAGCCATGATTTGAGATGAACTATATATCTTCAACCCATAAACTAAAATTAATGTTCTATGCTCATATATAAATAAATACTGCATAATGAAGTAAGACGGAAGCTTGATTCGATCTGACCAACAATACTATATACTAATCAATTAGACTAACTCATCGATAGAATCAGTTCTTTCGAGCATTTTAAAGTCCACGTGAATATATTCTCCGCACAGAAATTTTGCATTTTCTAAATGATCACCAACTTTTAATACTATAATTAGAACATTAGTGTATGCAGGCATATAATCGCTCATGACTTTCTGGATACGCCCCCTACTTTAGAATATATCGTCAGATTATTATAATTCCCACGAGATGCTTGTGGATCGGAAAGACTACTACTTCTAAGTTCTAAGGGGCAAATAAGTAATAAAGGCACCATACAACAGTAGTGTTGAGCAGTAACTAGCTTGTAAGTTAAGTTGGATCTGACAATGGAGGTTGATAGGTCTGCAAGTCCCAGAGTTAACAATGTCCAGACTTCCAAGACTTCAGCAATATTGGATCAGGCAGCTGCCCTTGTACAAGCTGGTCTACCGGTTATCAATATGTGTGTTGGGCAGCCCGATTTTGATACCCCGACTGCCATAGCTCAGGTTCTGTTACATACCCTATTCCTTAATTAATTTCGCTATTGTGATAGTAATGTTACATTTCGTCTTGATCATATATAATCCTGCATTTGCATATAGATGTCTTTTGCATCGTGTTACGACTCTTCATACAACGGGGTTAACGCCAAGGAAATTAAGTTAACGGAACTAACAATAATACGTCCCGTTAACTTTCCTTGGCTTTGACCCTGTCATATAAGTACAACAATGACTATTTCGACTAAAGAAACAGAGGAGCTCTGGCTAAGATTAGTAACGCTTTATTTTCTCAATTTAACTCTCGTATTTGGTACGTACCTCCATCTAAATCAGTACGTAAGCTAATATTTTCGATCATTTATAATGGCGTTATCTACACGATGTTGTTTTGACTCAATCGTAGTCCATTATTTTCAAATGTATGAACTCTTTTCGTGACATATACAACAAACAGGGTGGTATTAAAGCAATCTTGGAAGGTCACACAAGGTACACACCAAATGCTGGTACCATTGAACTTCGTAATGCTGTCTGTCGCAAACTCAAAGGTCCGTTATCGATCTCTTATAATCGATAGTGTTCTCGTAAGATTGATCACTTTTGATTCGGGACTCATTTTTAAATAAAGCTCGAGTCATTTCAAGTTTCGTAACAATTCAATTAAACTTGCCTCGGATTTTGGATTTTTGAGCTAAGATCGATTTCTTGTTGCAGAGGAGAACGAAATCTCTTATACTCCGGATGAGATTTTAGTGAGTAACGGAGCTAAGCAGTCCATCTTCCAAGCCATGCTTGCTGTATGTTCACCAGGAGATGAGGTAATTAACAATTAACGACATATACACGATTTCATACGTCGTCTAAAATAATCATCTATGACTAATAATAATTCGAATAATATTATGCTTTATTTCGATTCAAATACAGATAATAATTCCGGCACCTTACTGGGTGAGTTACCCGGAGATGGCTAAATTGGCCGATGCAACACCCGTTATTCTTCAATCAGACATGTCTCGAAACTTTCTACTAGACCCGGAACTTCTGAAGTCGAAGCTCAATGCAAAGTCGAGGTTGTTGATCTTGTGCTCTCCATCCAACCCGACTGGATCTGTTTATCCTCGATATCTTCTCGATGAGATCTCTGAAATCGTAGCAAGACATCCTCGACTTCTGGTACATTTAGTTCTACATACTATTAGGAATCACATCTTACATAACATGTCACGTTATACGCAATATAATGTTGCTATCTTACACATTGTTACGCCAATTTTGTACGAAACACGCAACCTCTAATAATCTAATTTGGGTAATTTAATTGAACCATTTGCCTCTGCGTTTTCACTATGTAGGTTTTATCTGATGAAATTTACGAGCATATAATTTATCCACCTGCAATCCATACTAGCTTTGCGTCGTTACCAGGCATGCGGGAAAGGACTTTGACGATAAATGGGTTTTCCAAGGTAATTTTAACGACATTTGCCTTCTATGGTCAAACTTGTTCATCTGTAATTTACGACTTGCTTATCTATTTCTAATTAGGCCTTCGCGATGACTGGGTGGAGACTCGGGTATCTTGCTGGGCCAAAGCATTTTGTTACGGCATGTGCTAAGATCCAGAGTCAGGTAAAATTGAAACTTTAGTTTCCTGTCTAAAACAAAATAAGTACATACGGAGTATGTTTTAGATAAGAATCGAACCTCCAATTAACCTCGCATTTGTGGAACCTTCTAACCTCTGAAATTGTGTTATTTTGCGCGCAGTTCAGCTCTTGTGCCAACAGCATCTCCCAAGCTGCAGGCGTTACGGCTTTAGGAATGGGTAAAGCTGGAGGTGAGACAGTAGCAACAATGGTTAATGCTTTCAAGGAGAGGCGTGATTTCTTGCTTAAAACCCTCAAGGAATTACAAGGTGTCAAGATATCGGATCCTCAAGTACGTAATGTATTTCTTAATTATTATAAGACGGTCTTATGATAAGACGAGATAAGTAAATGAATATTCTTACTTAGATTAAGGTTCAATTGAATCCCCTCTACGTCCTAATTAATACATTGCTGAACCGTCTACTCATGTTTAATTTTATGATATGATGATTTTTTGCATTTCGGCTTTAATTACTTTTTCGATTAATAGTTGTCGTGATGATTCGTGATGATTTGCTCTGTTGTTGTTGCAGGGTGCCTTCTACCTATTCCTTGATTTCAGCTCTTACTATGGTTCAGAAGCTGAAGGGTCTGGTCTGATAAGTAATTCAGAAGCTTTATGTGGTTACTTGCTTGATAAAGCTCAGGTAATGGTTGATTGGTTGAATGGTTGATCAAAGGTTTTTAAACCAAGTGCTTGAAATAACATTTTCTCTGTCACATATATCACACAAACTATCACTAATAGAAAATTGTAAAATGTTGTCGGTAATAAAATATTTTAGGAGTCGGTTCTTGGGCAATGTGGATCTTGTAGTTAAGGGTATTGATATTGATTGCTTCCACGCAGCCTTGTAACAAACGAGTGTACTAATTGATACTGCGTTATTATATGGCAGATAGCGTTAGTTCCTGGGGAGGCATTTGGAGATGATAAATGCATAAGAATCTCGTACGCAGCATCTCTTTCAACACTTCAAGAGGCCATGGATCGGCTTAAGAAAGCATTGCTCCAACTCAAACACCCTCTTTCCACTATTTAATCTGATGCAAAAGTGTAGCTTTAATAACACACCAACATTTTCTGATCTATCTCGACTATCTGCTTTTATAACTTAAATATGAATAAGTAGTGGTAAAAAATTTGAATTTCTTATGCGAGCGAGTATTCATTTTGATTATTATTAGATTTTCAACAATTTAAATTTGTCACTATTGTACTATTATTTTTTATTTTTTTTTAAAGAGGCGGTAGATAAAACATAAGCGTTTTACAAGCTTAAATACAACTACATAAAAGCCAAAGTATGGCGTCAAATATTTAGAGTGATACTTCGGGACTAACAAATTCAAGATACTAACGGCGTTAACAAACTTTAAAACCTACAAATGGTTGAGATCTGGTTTGTGGAATCCGACTGCTCTAGTCAATTTCTTACCATAATTGGCAGAAGTCGATAATCACTATAGAAATTATTGTAAGATGAAAAGGTGGTTGACACTCCGATTCTCCCTAAGAGAATAATGTCGGATACTACTACAAATGGAGAATCAGCATAACTACCAAAAAAAAAAAAAAAAAAAAGAATCTTAGATAAGCATCTTCTAATCTTTTGGTGCTAAAGCTCATATTCTACATACCAACATCAGAGCATTTTTCGTTGTGGATGATAAGGTTGGTCTCTCAATTGACGTGACACGGCACCATGACAAGCATCTATATGCGTTCAGAAAAGTAAAACTATACTCCCTCCATTCATTTCCAAGTTTCCTGTTGCTTTTTGCACAAAGTTTCAGGAATGGATTAAAAATTATTAAAAGCAACTGGAAAAGAGACATCTAGCACTCAGAAACTCTCTCATTGGCTGAAAAGTTACTAAAACTGAAAACAGGAAGCTTGGTAGTGAATTCTCTAAATGGAAAACAGGAAGTTTGGAAATGAATGGAGGGGGTACATGATTAAAGAGAGAGTATAATTTCGATTGGCCTCGTATATCTTAAGCTAACAGAGAATTAAATTCTAACATTGTCCCAGCAAATGATATTCAAGGAGATAAGCGGCAGATTTATGCTCGATTGAAAGGTGACTTTGTTATCTTATTTAATTTACACGCACGTGTGAAAATTCGGTTAATACATAGATTAATAAATACGACAACATAGAATCCAATAAATGAAAAAATTCTCCACTACAAGCTCAAGCACTTAAATGACTAGTACCCAAAAGATAATTAAAGATTCTTAGCTAAATAAACAAACAAAATGGCTAAAGGGTAATTGCTATAGTAGTTTTCAGGAAATTAAGGTTAACCCAGTAATTAGAAAATCAACGTATTTGACATTGACCATGCATTACCCCACCCCCATACAGCAATAGGCCATTAGCCCTCACTCCACCCCTCCACGGTATTAATTGTTCCTTAACTATAAATATTGTTGTCTTTACTCTTTAATTTAAGTATGGACATGCATGGTGCAAGTATCCCCAAACATATTATTCGAATTGATTAAGATTGGATTATCAAGATATTCTAGCTATGCACTGTAAAAAGCACAGGACGACAGAGAAGTATATAATGCCATCTTAAAGCAACAAATAAACAAAGTACTCCCCACGAATATTGTGATTTTAGCAATTACTAGGTACGTATACGTAATAAGTTTGCCAACATTTCTATAGTTTGGGATGTTTTCTTACAACTTGTTTTTCTTTTCTTTATATTTGCAAGTTTTCATCAAAAAGTACTCGGTGAATCTAGCCCCTCCGTTTTTTTTAGGTCATTTGAAGTTTCATTTGAATTTATCTCACATGTCCAAACATATTGTAAAGAACCTAACGAAAGATGATCATGAAGTACTTTGTATATAATGGTTGTTCTGATAATTCCGGTACCACGTTTAATTTTATGGTCATTTTTCTTGTACAAACAGAAACGACCACGTTTATATCAATAAAATTCTACAGCAAAACGTGAATAGCGGCAAGACATGGCTTCGACGCAAGCTGAAGAGATTGTAGCTTCAGTTGTGCAGGAGGCGCAACATGCGACCATCGGAAATCTACGTAACCAAACTCCGACAAGCATGCAGCTCATCAAATCACACAGTTGGGCTGGCACTTTTGAGCAGCTACCTCCCACTATTAGTCCAAATGCTAGCCCACAGATTTACCATCGTCGAAGTGGTTCGCAAGGCTCTAAGGGCGCGGTGGTGTATAGTGTAACCAACGAGGTCGGAGATCCTTGTGCGATTATCATGGCTTGGTGCACACCCACTCGTCACAATCCCCCTCACTTTCCAAATAAGGTATAAAGGCTATTTGGTCTCCTTTTATTGCATCTCATCTGAATATATATCTGATCTGAATTGATTTGAATTTATATTATATATATATAAACAGGTGGATTCGTAGGATCCTATAGAACATATCATGTTCAAGTAATTAAGGTCGTACAACTGGATTTAGGTGAAAATATACATACCAACAACTAGACTATATTCATTGAGTAGTTTTACAAGGCTTGATATGAATTCATATGATCGTACTTAATCATGTAATATGAATGAATCCGGTCTGAACTTTAATTTAATTCATGAATTCTATGAGTATATTTTTTAAGTTGAATCACACGTGGCCCTATCGTATCCAATTAAGTCCGGCAAATATATAGCTTAAGCTTTTGGCTAAGTTGACTCATGATTATATGCCACGGGAATTTACTTCTACAGGTTTACCTAGGCTGTGACCGAAGACACGTGATTGAATCTTTAACTTGGAACCAGGTGGAAATGAATTTGGACAGAGCTTCGGCTTCAATGGAAGTGAAAGACCCAGCTTCAAGGATAAGCTCAGAGGCCACCATCACTTTCAGGTCTCACGGCAATGATAACACTTTTGCTTCTCTTGACGCAAATGTTGAACTCATCCCACACAAAATGCTCTTCGTGTGAAGCTAGCTAGCTAGCATTGTTATACAGAGTATATAGTAGTAACCCTATATATTGTGGATCGCCGACTATGCAACAATTTAAGCTCTCGGGCTAAATGCTATTGCATATCATAATGTATCAAATAATATATACCGTCGATCCTATGTATTTGTGTACTCCTTCCTATTCGCAATACCCAATAATAATCCTCCTATTAGCCTTTAATTAATGCCACACTTATTGATTCATTAGGAACTGCGTGTACATACTACTCCGTATTCGGTTATCAAAGTTTCAAATTAAAAAATAAAATGCATAGAGGATAAGCTAAGAAATTCTTATGAAGAATCTATAAACTTAGAGTAATAGCTGAAAACATAAGAGTATACATAAAGCTAGCAGGGAGGGCATAATTCAGATCGGCCCTCCTTTTTCTTAAGGTACGAGAAAATACAATCAGATGTTGTCTGGTCTAATTGATTTTGAGGGACATAAAGGAAGATTGATGTTCGATTGTAAAGTGACTCTATCATCTTATTTAAATTACATGTGTGGAACTTTTTTAGTGAATTATAGAATAAAGATGACAAAGAACACGCAAAAAGTTAGTTGAAAAAAAATTCTCCACCAGAACCACTTGGCGATCACATACCCAAAGTACAAAATTCAAAATAATATCACACTCATTGTCACTCAGATTATGCTCCTTTATTTTACATACAACAATGTTAGAGACTTAATTATTCATAGGGGCGCGCGCACACACAAAAGGGAAAAATAAAAGGAAAAAACATAAACCCGACCTCCTCAAGTTACACTTCAAATGGGACTACTAATTGCATTAATTTCCAGCAGAAATGTCTGAAAGAAATTTAGCAACATTGCGCTCTGCAGAACTATCTTCACCAATTGCTGTCCAAAGCACCTTCTTAAACTCCTTGCAATTCTTATCCAACTCTTTCCTCTCATCACAATTGTAATCCATAAGTTTACTCACTAGCTCTGTAACTTTCTCTCTTTTTAC
>JBBYHQ010001963.1:0-61396 GCA_038382645.1 Spergularia azorica | reverse complement strand
TTCCCTTCCAAGTTCACCATTTCATGCCACAAATCTTGTCTTTCCAGTCTGTCATTACTTGCATAAACCATAGTAACTGCATATTCCTTATTTGTTGCCTTATTCTTGACCTTGCAATGTATAAATTGGGCATGAGTAGCCCCAATCTGCAAGTCAACCCTTCCTGGATGCCAAATTATCCATACTCTTCCATTATAATGGTGAGCATAGTTGGCCTCATTATTACAAGTACTTGGTTTTGTTTTTTAATTTGCATCATAATTGACATGGTATATCATTTCCTTGCATTATATTTCTTATTATATGTGGTAATCTTTCCAATCTTCTGATACTACACATATATAGTAACCTTTCTTACATTGGTTTGCTTATGTTCCACTTATTCATTTGACAATCTCCTCTTATATTCTAAAAACAATAAGTAATGATCCTACTACCTATCTACAAAAATAAACAGGATAAATTGCGGTGATACTCTTCTACATTTATTATTATCTGGGACATGAATGGAGTTAGTGTAAAACATATTAAGATAATAAAAATAATTTTTCGAGGCATGAGTTGATCTTGAACTTATGTAACAAATCATGACTTTTACCAAATGATTGAGGTGCAATTTTGTAAACAATAAGTTTGGGATTTCAATGTCTTCTGAAATCAAATGAAGATATATAAATTGCAAGTAATATTGTTAATGTAGGCACATGACTGAATTAGTGTAACATGTGGATAAGGTAATAATTTAAAAATAAGCTCAACTTTGTTTATTTACAATGTTAGTTGTACAATAATGTATATTTGAGCTTTGAACAACTTCTAGTAATCGAGCATATGTGAAGTGAACTGAAACTTATTACATGCAGTGAAATTAACAAATGTATAATAAAACAAAGTCTTATTTACATATAGTAAAAATGACAATGGCATATATAAGCAAATTTTTAAAAGTGAAATCAGCTTGAGTTTTTAAACCTCAAATTCGTAAACTTAATTCGCATGTTGTGAAATTAGTTGCTGTAAAGTGAAATCATGTTTATGTACAGTAAAATGGATGATAAAAATGGGTCAAATTGGTAAAATTCATTTGCATGGAGTAAAATTAGCTAATGCATAGTTAAATCATGTTTATGTACATTTAAATTGACGGTAAAAAGGATGAACGTAAATATTTGAAAGTTAGGTTGAAAAGATCATTCAGTTCTGTAAAGAGTAAAACTATTTTGTATGTAATAAAATTAGCTAGTGCAAAGTGAAATCCTATTTATGCATAGTAAAGTTTAAGTTAACAAAGTGTAAAACTAAATATTTGAAAGTGAAACTGAATTGATATATCAAACGTTAGATTAGTAAATATAATTTGCATGCAGAAAAATTAGTTAAGGCATAATGAAATCTTATTTACGCTTGTAAAATTGAATAATATTCCATAGTTTAGATATTTGTTTGATCATGCATCCTACGATTTAGCCTCATAATTAATTCTCTTTTTAATATATAGAATGATTGATTACATAATCAAAAAATTCTATAATTACTTTATTTTATTTATTATTAGTATATGTTTGATGGAAGAGATCAAATCTATTGATCCCTTTCCTAATCTACTAATCACTTTCCTAATATAACATTCTTCTAACATAACAACTAATTTCCCATAGCTAATTCCTAACCTAAACTTCTATTATTATTCCCGAGCCAATTTTTTTTACTACTATTAATCCAATTTTATTACCTATGATGACATGACAAATTGTAGACAAATTTTTATGTCTATAGTGTAGACTTCTATGAACGTCCTACCTCTTCATACACTCATACAGCGTCATTAATTGTTTTCATCATTAGTATTTAGCGTATTGGAAGCGAAAATATTAAATATCCTCACAAAATTCATATCGGAGTAATTCCCAAGGGACTTCTAATTAAAAAATTCATATCGTGTAACTGAAAAAAATAACTAATTTACAAATGTTCGCGCGCGCGGACAAATGGAAGTAATACGGAGAAAGTTAAAACTTCGCGGTTGCGCATTTCTAAATTGCAATGACGTAATGAACTTTGATCCACTTTCCCTTTTGAACAACAAAAACGAAACTGAAATGTCACGTTTTAAGGCAAGTACTTTCACACAACTTATTATAAGTACATGAGTTTTGCCAAAAGGAGGCATGTTTCCTTCAAACATTACCTCCTACATTTACCCTATTATTATTACCAGTACTTTATATATTTCACTTTTCAGCATACAAACCTCTGTCATAACTCTGCTCTGATCATCCTCCCAAACCAACCCAAAAACCCCCCAAAAAAAAAAATGGCACATGAATCTGGTAAAGAAACCTTGGTTGAGGAGAGAGATGTAGAAATGGTGCCTCCTTCTGGTGGAATTCCCTTTTTCAGAAGGGCTTATTTGCTTCAACCCTCATTTCCATGCTCAAGAAAAGGTAAAAACTTGCTGTACCCTTCTCCTAGAATTCATGTTCCTGCAAACCCCATTTCCCCAATCATAAAAACTCTGGCTTCTAGAGTACGTTTTAATGGGTGGAAACCCCCTTTGAGAACTTGGAATTCTTGGGTTGATAAGATGAGGGTTAAACATGAACCCATTTGGAAAAAAGCTTGTATCTTTGAAGCTATCATGGCTTCTAAACTTAAGATTCCAAAGTGTTATGGTTCTCTGTTTTCTCTTGCTGAGAAATGGTGTCCTGAAACAAACACTTTTTTGTTGCCTTGGGGTGAGATTACTGTAACTTTGGAGGATGTCTTGGTTTTGGGGGGTTTTTCTGTGACAGGAGACTCTGTTACAGCAGAACTCCAGTCCACAAAATCGATTGAAATTCAGGAGATTTTGCAGAATTCGCGGTTGCGATTGAATCACAGCAAACATAGGAAGGCAACGCAGAAACAGTGGACTGATATGTGGATGGACAAGGGAAGTGAGATTGAACATGAAGCCTTTTTATGTCTTTGGCTTTCAATGTACGTTTTGCCTGGTGATGATTATGGTACTATTAACAAGAGAGTTGTTCCTCTTGCTGTGAATTTAGCTATCGGAAATAAGCTCGCTCTTGCTCCTGCTGTTTTGGCTACTATATATAGTGATTTGAAGTTATTGAAGGAAAAGATTGAAACTTTGAGAGGAACAGGAGGTGATGAGGATTTTAAGGATGTGACAAAGCTTAAACTTTTGGCTCCTTTGCAATTCTTTCAGGCTTGGATTTGGGAGAGATTTCCGACTTTGAGCCCCAAACCTAAGCCTATCACTGATGGGTTTAGAATGGAAAGGTGGAACAAAGTGAAAGTTGCGAAATATGAGGAATGGGAGGTTGATTTTATAGGTAATAAGTTTTGCTGGAGGCCTTATACGGCACCCTTGAATAATTGGTCGTGTCCTACTAAATTGTATCCCGAAGGGGCTGTGTGGGTGTCTGTTGAGTTTGGGGTTATTTGTGATCTAAATTCTTATGCGCGATGTGTGAGGACTAGTGAGCTAGTTGGAGTGAAACCCGATTGCATTTATCAGTATCTTCCTCATCGAGTGGCAATGCAATTTGGTCTTGACCAAGATATTCCTTGTGCATTTCCTCATCTTAGTAGCACCGAGAAACCTGCATGGAATGACTACGATAGAAAAAATAAAAGAACCCATATTGTATGTGCCAGGGAAGCGCTTAAGGGCGGATGTTACATTGCATTACTTCAACTGGTGGAACAAATCTGAAGTAAAGAAGGAACCTGTGACTTGTCCAACAACCATGGATAACGCGGAACTTGCCCTCATTCCTTTTCAGGGAACCCTAATGGCATCAATGGCATTGACTGAAAAGGTGATAGTTAAAGAGGAAATTGATGAAGCAGCTTTCCCTCTTGGTAATTCTTCTATTGGTAAAAGGCCAATAGTAAATGAATTATGTGATTTACCTAGCTCTAAGAGGTTGAAAGGAGCTCCTACTCGTGTTAGCTCTGGAATCAAGAGCGGAAATGTTGCTGGCTCTTCTCAATTTTCTCCTCAAGTTGATGGGATGCAAGATGCAAATGATTCTGCTGATGATAACCTGACATTGACACCATTGTTTAGATCAAATTCTTTTGCAGGAGCAAATGGAGGTAGTGATACTCCTCCATCTTCTGGAGATAATGCGGCTTTGCAAGGCGTGAGAAATAATGCTGGAGGGACTATGGCGATTGGATGTACAAGGATTGGACTCACAATGGAAGACGGAACCAGAGGTGGTGCTGGGAGTCCTGTGCGTAATCCACCCAACACAAACAAGATGGGAGAAGGAGCTAGTTTCAGTGGAACTCCCAAACTTTCAGGAATAGATGTACCAGATCGGATAAGTAGGCTGCAGAGAGTTATACAAATGGTGAAAGCAGTCAAAAATGGCTAAGACTACATGGTGTATGTGATATGGTTGATCCTTTGTACACCCTGTGTACATGAGCATTAAATTTGCTTCTTTCGTTACTATGTAACGAAAGTAGGATTGATCCTGACTCACATACCCGCTGTCATTTTGATCACATCTCATAGACTGATCCTGAATCATCAAGTTATCCATACCCTTATGATAGACTCATTGCATATTATTACTTTTGATCCCATACCCTTTATATGGAATCTGTTGTTGAGGATTTTTACTTAAAACATTGCAGCATTTGTTATTGAACTTTTGGTACAAGTTATCTTATTATTTGATTAGTTTTCTACAAGTGATCTTATGATTTCATTAGTGATACAAATCCTTACTTTTGAGGAATGGCTCCTACATTATCTACGCTGATTGCATAAGTTCTTTCTCTTTTACTACTGAAAATGCTGATCACCAACTTGTTTCAGGTAAAAGTTACTGCAAAGAATAATTGCGGTTTTGTCTTAGTCCCCCAGCTTCTTATCTTGCTTCATTCATAAGAACTCTAGTAGTATTTTCGGTATATGGTGCTGGTATCTCATGCAGCTGATTATATATTCATAAGAACTCTTGTAGCATTGCACTAATCTCTTGGTTTTGGTGTTGAAGTACTTGAAGGCTATAGTGCTTGAACTCATTATGAATGCAGACTCACCCTCACTAGAAATGGTAGGGATACTTCTGGCACTGAACTTCCTTAATTATGATAGGTCAAAAATGATGATACCAATCAACCATGTCCGAGATATCACAAGTCCGGAGAAAGAGTACTTTGCCATGTCACTGAAGGGATAAAAGCATTAGATCAGGGGTTTCTGTGACATTGTCAAACATAAAGCATTTATGAAATCCATATAATATCGTACTAATCTCATGAATTTGGTGTTGTAGTACTTGGAGGCTATGAACTCATTGAAGTGAAACTAGCAAGTTAACCTTAGCCTCATTACCGATATGGCATACTTCAATCTTTGATCTTTTCTACAATGTGAAGCATCATTTGTATCTGCTGAGTCCATGAAAGATGTTGAAAAAAGTGTGTCTATAACGTGTTACTGCAAAACTTATAATTTCTGTCATCTTGTCACTAGATGATAATGAAGAACTCAAAATTGAATCTGCATTTGCTAAAGCTGGAATGTATTAGCTACCCTCAGTGCCCCAAGACCTTACCACCTCACTTGCTTCATGAAATTTGTTATTTGCTGAAGCAGGTCTGCAGCTGTGGGAAAGCCAGTGTACTGGAGCCAAGCTTATTCTGCAGGCTGCATACAGTTTCTGAATGAAGCAGGCTACTGTAAGATAATGTAGATTGTTAGAGTTTCCTGTTTTGCCCATGGAATTCAGTGGTTTTAGGTATGGGTATTCAGCGTAAGCTCCCTACCTTCTGTTGTTTTTGCTTGCGATGCTTGGTTTCCATTGGTAGGCATAGACTTTATGAGTGTGCAGGTAAATGTCGTAATAATCTCTTTTTGGCTCTCGTACCCTTTGGCATTGGCCTTGTTTGGTTATAAACAGTGTGTTTAAAGTTAGGATCTGGTGCTTAAATGGCAGCTTAGATTTATTAGGGAGCTTGGTTCAAAAAGTGGACTAGGTTTTCTCTTGCTGTGACATTGTATGAGATCTGATAGGGTCGTATTGCTCGAGTCTTCAATGGTAAAAGCTCTCGTTGTGGTTCAAGTTCTTAATTAGGGATATCCAGTTTTCTGGTACTACTAGAATTTTGGTGTGTGCTAGACATAAAAATAAAGAGGCTGGTGTTTCTAGTTTTGTTAGCAAAAATATTAGGTTAAATTCAGCTGGTGTTGGGGCTTTCTTCTGGAATGTTTATGAGTTTATCTGAGATCTTTTTTGCCCTTGTGGATGAGTATTTTAGCTTTTAAAATCTTGCCTAAAGAAGAAAAACAAATTGAATTACTCTCTCCATTTATTGAGTTTGATTTGAATAGGTAAGAGGACTCAAAGCAAACGTAAAGAAAGAAACAATAGGAGTATTAACTACTCAAGTGACTAAACATGCTTTAGCACTTGCTGCTCCTCTCCGGACAACTAAAATGGTGGTAAATAGAGAGGATGCGATTAGAACTTCAAAAGATTTGTATCCCTTCTACGTGTCTTAATTACTTATACTACAACAACGAAGCCTTAGTCCGAAAAGGATTTGAGATCAGCTAATATTTCATTCTGTTTTGAATGGTGAATTGTCCATTAGATGAACAGAAAATCGAACAAAAGATGACACAATTGTGGAGAAGAAAAATACATTGAGATCGTATTTGTGTCAAAACAGATGTAATCAAGTATGCAGCAGGAATTGTGAAAATATGTTGAGGTATGAGGTTATATATGTGTCAAACAAAAGAGAATGAACTAATGCAGTGTGCAGCATACAGCAGCAGTTGAACAAATGGTTTTGCTACAAGGAATCTTGGAGAGACTGATTAAAGATTGAAATTCTTACTTTCATTCCTGTTTCTAATAAATGGTTTTAGTCTCTTTTGTTTGCCGATACACCCTGATGTTTCAATCTTGCCTAGAATAGTATTTAGTGGAAAAAAAAATTTGTTGCCTAGTATATTGTTCTCTTGCGGTCTATCTAGTGTTCTGCTGACATGACCACTGAAGTGTCGTAAACTAGAGAAACGTCCTGGTGACCTCACGCCATGCATCCTTTGTCTGATCTCGTAGTTTTGGTGTTGAACGTAAAAGGCTAATCAGAATTGTGTAGTTTTGGCCACACATGATGAAGCACTATGGAAACTTGAAGCACTTATCTGTAATATGTTAGTTGTGAAAGATTATACCAATCAACCATGTCCATTGACACCCAAAGTTAGAGAAGGGGAGTTAGGGTTTATTTAATCCTGCCATACAACATCAACATTGCAATTGTTGTCTAGTCACTATATTAGATGATATACTTTGGTAAATGGAAATCGTATATGTGGGGGCTTCTGCTGAATGAGGAATGTTATCTACCTCGGTACCCCAAGGCGACTCCCCACTCACCAATGCTTCATAAAATTTATGATCTTTCTGAAGCAGAAATAGAGTAATCAGGAGTATGTGGTTGGCTGGATTAAGTAGGATCTTCATCATATGTGATACCTTTAAAGGGCTAGAACAAACTGAAAGGAATTAGATGAATTGAGAAAGAGTTGAAAGTTTAAAATCATTGGTTTTCTGTTTAACTTAAATTCATGCTTTGGTGTCTTAGGAGTTAGACTTAGGACGCACCATGTACTACTACATATGTTTACTATCATAGCAAAGAGACAGCTTTTAGTGTGGAGTCCTAATCTATGTTGCCTGGAGATGGGGACAGTGTCTTAAATGGTAGTAGATCAGGGACGGGATAGGGGAACTTAGGCGTGGACACCATATGGTTTTCGAGTTTCAGAGTTTCCTGTGTAGAGTAATATTTACTGTGAAGGTAGAGAGAGTATGCTTAAAGATTCTTGTATGATGCACTCGAGTCCATGACCCAACTCTAGAGAAGTTTTTTTTTTTTTTTTTGGGGGGGGGGGGACCCCAAAGAAGTTAATATGGTGACTTGATGAGGAATTTTCTTTGCAAGGGAGTTTTTACCTGATTCGCTTATCTGAGGATCATAAACAGTATACAGAATGAAATTGGAATTTAAGCTTCATAATTCTCAATAATTGCACTGGTATTAGACCACCACTTCTACAGTTCTGCATAGCTTTGCTTGGATACCAACACTGATCCTTAAAAATGTGGTACTGAACAATAATACGTCTTTGAGTTCTCAGGCCTCTTGTGCAAGGGACAGTCGTTTCTGGAACCAGTTAGGTGCTGAATGGAGACAATGGAGATCAGGTACTCCAGTTTTGGTGTTAGCTATCAGAATGGCACACTCCAACTAGCGGAAATTGGGTAAGAAGGCGGCCTGTTACTGACCTAGTAATCATCCTTAGCTGATTCCCCAAATCAGATCAGTTTCTACTGAGATCTTATAATTTGAGGAGTGATGAAAATGCTTACTATATTTTCTTATCCTTAATGAGAATGGGTGTTGTCCAGCATTCATCATTGCTGTGAATGCCTTCACTTCTTTCTCTGTTTAGAGAAAGCATGCAGGTCACCTATTTTGTTTCGGTAACGTGTATAATACACATCCTAGCGGATCCAAACCGGCTGATGACTCCTTTGCTCAACCAGGGTCATCAGGCTGATTCTTGCCTATTCTCCTCATCATACTTCTCTCTGACATTACGTCATTAGACTCATTACGTGTTGGCGAAATTGCTACTGCTACCTAATTAAAACATAAATTGTTCATACAATGAAATCGAAAAAAGAAATACAGAAAGTAAAGTACTAATCTGAATGTTGGCCGGAACGAATTGATGTTGCTGTGACACCGGAGGCTCTTGCTCGTATAAACCCTAAGGGTCCTATATATTGAATTGCCGGCTTCTCCTGGTCCATCATTGTTAAACACCACCACCGACATTACTATTGCTACTCCCGTCTTTATTCCATTGTATAACCATTCAAGGTGAAAATGTTGCAACAGGATGAAGAAACAGCAGCAGCCTCCTTTGATATTTGAGTTCTTTCAAGTTCATTAAAACATTATGATCCAATCGTTAGGGTTTTGTAGTAAAGGGAATTGAAGGACATAATGGTCATTTATAGCGGCTTCTTTTATTTGAATGGCAGGTTAAAAGTCTGGACTCTGGCTTCAAAGTTCAAACAGAAACAGGAAATGAGCAACTATATCTAGTATCTACTGAGGATATCTTCTCACACAAGGTACCTGAGTGAGTACCTCCCTCTTTCACTCTCCTTTTGACTCACTTGGACCGATTATCTGTGAATATACCTTGGACGAACACAATCAATGTGTAGTAGAAGCTGTACAGCTGAAACTTGTACACGAATTTAATTAAAGGGAGGCACTCGAGCACATGGCTCCCTTCACCCTGTTCTGCACTGACAAGCAGATATAGCTTAAGGGTAGTCATCACCAGATTGCAAGGAAACCCAGCTATGATTTTCTGCAACAGCAGCGTCTGTCGACTGTCGAATGGAAGCACCCAATGCAGAATCAAGAGGGACGTTCACCACCTGTTTGGTGCATCAAACCCTGTATAAGGACATTCCAACACTTGCCGCGTCCAATTATAAACTACAAACGCGCAACATATCCATGGACATACTTGAAACTACGAATGTCAGCATTGGCTTCAAAACAGAGGTCTGTGATCAGACCGGGGCTTCTGTGCGCGGTGGCAGCAAAGGTTCACAGATAAAGCAAAGTTACCTTCCATTATCCAGGGCAATGACAAGCCTACCATGTGTTTTATATAAATGTCGTAAATTATAAACCTTTACAGGGTTTCGGTTCACGCAGAAGCAGCAACGATGTAAGTGGAGACCATAAGCAAAGTAAACACAATCGTTTGATAGTTCTTTATCAAACACTGATTATTGCTTTCAACTCACAATATGGACCCAACAGCAGCTTACTAAATCAATCAGACTCATTTCAGCTAACATACTCGGAAAAGAATCAAGAATGATCAAGTCATTTCAAAACCACTGCCCAAGGTCTCAATCCATACTGCCAAACATCAACAACGAAACAACAGCAAAGGCATGGCACTTCAACCTGGCATCTATCAATCTCCACTGGAACCAAAAGATACGCATTTCTTAGCTTTAGAGACGGAAAAAAAGAAACTGCACTGTCTATGCTTCTTCTAATTTTGTAGCATTAACTCCAGTTAGATAATTGAACCATTTCAGTCTAGCAGTAAGGCTATGAAATGAAATTATAATAGTGCTAAGATTGTATACATTACACTCCACCTGCTCTGCCTAGACAAGTGCCTCTTTTACTGGTAGTGAGAGTATTTGGTGTTCATCCTGTTGCTAGGCAGTTCGGGTGTGAATAAAGACTGCAGTCTACTCAGACAAACCAAAGATATCTTCAGAAACAGGCAAATCTCCTCTTTTCTTTTTCTGGTTCATAGGAGCATGACTATATGAGCATTCAAACCCGGGACAACCCCCAGACAAGTTATTTTTCTAACAACTAGCTCAATACTAATCGTCACAGGCATATTTCTTTTAAGCAGAAACTTAGTAACAACCTACACAGAAACACTCCTTGGATATATCTGAACCATAATTGAACAAGCATGATAGAATGTTGAACAGCTAACTAAAAACATATGCTAAAGGATAACTTCCCACAACAACAACCCTGCTCCTAAGGATATGTGATATCACCTAAAATATTAAGATGGGCATAGTACTATAACCATGCCATCTTTTGATCTCCACTATAACCAAAAGATTCAGCATTTCTGGGGTTTAAAGTCGAAGAAACGCACGGAATTGTCCAAGCTGCTTATAATTCAGTAGCAGTGACTCCAATAAGATAATTACCACACTTCTCGCCCGTCTAGCAGTAAGCCTATCAGATGAAGTTACTACAGAGCTAACGTTGCATACATTAGACTCCACCTGCTCTGCCTAGAGCCCTGGACAAGAGCCTCTTTACGGGTATCGAGAATACTTGATGTTTATCCTGTTGCCACACAGATCATGTTACTCTAAAAACAGCAGTCTACTAAGACAAACAGAAGTTATCAACACTTCAAAAGAAACTGGCAAAATCAACTCAGTTGTGCAGAAACTAATTTGAGAACCAACAATAATTTGATGAGCATGATTGGATGTAGAACAGCTAACACCCAAAAAAGGAGAAAAATATGGTAACGAAGAATTTTGCACACATCACTGCCAATCTCATCAAAATCTACAGATATAAACTCAGTATAGTCTGCTTGTCGCTACAAAAAAAAAAAAAAGACTCATGAGCTTGAGAATTAACAGGTATTAAGATGGGCAAGTTAGTTAAGTAGAGGTCACCAAATCTTTTAAATGAGCTTGAGAGGTAAGCTTAGGCACACCGCACGCCAAATTCAGCCGCTTAACTGCTCTAGATTGCACTCTGCTCATTGGCTTCGGACACCAAATGTATACCTAGAAGTAGAATCATTCCCTACACCATGCAAGGTCAAATAAGCTGACCTAGATGCGAAACTCCTTAACTAAATCATCACATACTAAAAATAATTGCACACATCAACTGACAACAGTTGCACAAGATACTTGCCACATTCATTGTCAAAGTAAGACCAAAAGGAAGCCATAACCAACAAAATCATTTTGGACATGGAACATAGATCTAAGTCATCTAACTCATACCCTCTAATTCACTGAATTCAATAAAGTGTAGCTCAAATAAATAAGCATTACCTCTAGTAAAAAAAAAAAAAAAACGGAAAAACTAATTTTCACTACACAAAATTTCAGCAACCAACAATCCCACATAAAATACGAACCACCACGATTTTCTTTAGTAGCACTAAAACCAAAATCGACACACAAATAATAGCCAAAAATGTGCCAAACTTTAGAAGCAAAGCTTTGAACGAATTGAAACCATTCTTTTCTATGTAATATACAACAATCAAGAGAGATACAGATACCTATCTCGAAAATGTTAAAACTTCGAAGTCAGAATTTCAATCACACAACTAGAAATACTACATTCTTACACTTTCAATCAACCCAACCGCCAAAAGGTATCAGATACAAAACCTTTCAATCCCACATAGACCCAACACCACCTTACCACGAAAAACTCGGTCCAAAATTCAACAAATATAGCAACAAAGGAAATATAATGCCTTAAATCAACAATTATAGCAGCAAAAGAAACAATTTGCATACCCCAAATCAAAACTTCACCAAGAAACAACCTTTAAAAGCTCAAATTCCATCCTTACATACTACAAATATCACACTAAACTAACAGCACTAAAATCGAAAATCCAACCTTAAAAACTAAGCAATACTATAACATACTCCGAACAACATAGTATATAGAATTGAAATGAAATCAAAGATCATCTTCCATACGAAGATACTCCCCAATGTCAGCCTGGTGGATAACAACGAGCACATTCGGGTCCGATTTCGGACATCCTTAGTCGACTTACTGGCTACGCCGAAACCCAAGGGAACATCCGACATTGAGTAAACAACGACACCGTCTCCGGCATTGATATCCTCGGTAATCCGACCAAGGTGGGCCTTGAGGATTGAGTTGCCGTACAGGAAGGACATCTCGGAGGTGGGCTTGAGCCAGACCTTTTGCTTGGCGTGTGGGGCAAGCAAAGGGAGGGCGTGTATCGTCAAGTGGAAGCTACCGTGGTGGGTGAACTTGCCGATTTGGGTGCCTAGGGAGATGAGCTTTTCCCGGGAGATGTTAGTGGCGCGCTTTACGAGGGCTTCGGAGACGTAGTAGACGCGGTTTTTCTGGAGGCGGAAGCAGTACCGGGTCGGGTTTGATGGGTCGGCGGCGGGACCTTCGTAGGAGGGGTTTTTGAGGTTGTTGCCGATGAATTTGAATAGCTTCTCGAACACTGTTGTTGTTTCTTGCTCGTCAAGAGTTCTCATGGCGGCGGTTGTTGCGGCGGAGGAGGGCGGAGGGTGGAAGGGATTGGGAAATTAGGGGTTTAAGCAGAGGGGCTGAGTGAAGTGTACGTCGAAGACTTTTCCTCGGAAAAAAAAAAAATAAACCAAAAAAAAGGAAAAATGAATGAGGAGGTTAGCGGTAATGATTTACCCACTCTCGCAAAGGTCAAAACCGTACCCTTTTTAAAGTGATCTTATAAATTTCAACAAATTAAATGAAAACCCGATCTAAATGGATTGATCGGTGAAAGATGGATGGGTGGTAAAATCGAAAATTTACGACAAAATATCACTCATCAACCATTCATTTTGGAATGTTGAAATAAACTATTCGAAATTTCAAATTACACGGGTCTCTCGATCATGGAAGGGCTAACCTTTTAAACTCTAAAATTACCACAAGACATACTATATATTGAAAATAACCTCTTAAATTTGGGGCATACAATGATACAATCATATTGTTTGAGCAAAAGAAGTTATCAATATATTGTATTAGGTCAAATACACCTGTCTTATGATCTCGAGAGAAAATTTGTGCAATGAAGCATTCAACTTTGTGACATTCGTTGTAATTTTGTTAGACTTTTAAAAAGAATAAGTTACACCAAAATGAAAAATTTGTGCATATACTCCCTGCCATGTACAAAATCGTAAGGTAACTCATAAAACTCTAAGTGACTTTTCTGAAACGTTAAGTATGTAGGGATATAAATTTTCACTTGCTATCGTATAGTTTTCAACTTTTAAGGAACAAAATCAAATAGGAGTTTTAAACTTATTGTCACTAACTAAACACCGTAAAATTTGTAGACTGAATGATGTTGCCATGAGGTAAAAGTTTTCCAAATTCTTAAAATTTTGAGACAAACTCTCTCCTCTTTAGAATCCTCAAAATTTTCTGAATAGGGGGATCAATGACAAACAATGGGATTATGGAAAACACCATTCTTCTTCAAGCAACGTAGAAGTTATTTAGACGTTGTCAAAAAAAAAAAAAAAAAAAAAAAACAAACCTAGATGAAGTTAGTTTTGTATGGGAGTATCTAAATAGAACATCACCACGCTTATGAGGACTACTGTGTGTACACCAATGGTTGTATCCCGATATTACTTCTTTATGGCGTCCTTTTTGCTTGTGTTGTAGCATCATAGTACGCAGCGACGACGTTTTCCTTCGGGAATTGGCGGCAAATTGTCTACGTTGGGCTTAGCTAGGGTTGTTGGGTTCTTTAATATGTACTTATTCTTAGGCTTGGCCGGGGGTAGTTCTTACGGTGTTTTGAGTTACTGTTTTGTTGAGTTGTGCTGATTTGGTAATTTCCACCTTGCCCATTTTGTTAGTATCGTCGAATCTACTTTCTCATACTAAGTAACCTTAAGGCAGTAGATTCAATTTGACGTCGTTCTATTATGTAATCTCTCATGAGCTTTTGGGACCGGGATTTCATTTCCTTTTATATGCGAGTCTTCGGAGCCATTGATTCTCATTTCAAATAACAAATACTCCCTCCGATTCAAAAAAAAATTCCTGTCTCGTTTTCCTTAAAATCAAGTAGACTTGGTAGATTGCAATGCAGAATGAAATAATTACTAATTTTTGCAGCAAGTGAACGATTCATTTGGTCTAAAAATAACTCCCAACATGACACCTCAAAACTGCAAAAAGAATCAGGAAAAACTATTTGGATCGGATGGAGTATACACTTTGTACGTTTTTTTTCTTCCTATCTTGTACTTGTACTCGTATGTACAAATGTTAGGGCATGCGGTGAAAGCAAAAATACCCCTTTGTTTTTCAACTTAATGTTATAAGAAAAAAGTGATATCGATCCAGCTCGTATTCATAATGAAGGGAAAAGATTACGCATTTCTCCCTACTTGGAGAGTTGGAGTCGATAATAGTAGGCATATTATATATGGGGCGGCATTTCTCGGGAGAGTGGGGTCCATGGCGCATCCCCACCTACACACACAAAGCAAAATGGTAGACGCAACAATCAGTCAGAGAGGCAGAGTCAGACCGAGAAAAGAGAAAACAAAGCCGGATTTAAACCCACCACATTAAACCCGATTTAATAAACGGACCATACGTCCGAACCATCTTCTCCAATTGGTTGGAAAACACCAAGCAAAAGCAAAGAAAAAAAAAAAAGCCATCACCAAACAACCCCCTCTCCCAATAATTAAAAAATAAAAATAAAAAATTAATCGAAAGAAAAAGCGTTTTTGGTTTGTCATTCTATCATTTTTCCAGTCAATTTTTTTGCGTAAATTTCCCTGCGTTTACACTCCCAAATCAGGAGAGAGAAAGTCGGCGATTAATTCCCAGCTCCCCGCCGTTACGGACACTCTCCGGTGGTTGGTTTTATTATTTTCTATCTTCTCCTTTACGCCGCCTTTTCCGCCGCCGCGGTTCCGTTTCCTACTTTTTGTAAGCGTGCTCTTCATTTTTTTCTCTACCTTTTAATTTTTCTGATTTTTGATACTAATTTATTTAGGTTTTTGATGAATTTGGAGTATGTTTTGTTCAATTTTTGGGGGATTGATTGAGTTTTTGTGGCGTTTGATGAGTTATTTTTGATGATTTGGTGTGGAATTTTAGGCAGAATTTATTTGGCGGGTTTGATTGAGTATGAGCACCACTCGTTAGTAAGAATTGTGCGCGGTTGTTGAAGGAGACGGTGATAGCGGTGGATCTTCTGACGGAGGAATGGATGTGGCGGCGAGCTGTAAGGTATACGATCACACCTCGTGATTTTATTAAGTGTTTGTTGATTTTTCTCGTTGCGTGTAAGTTACTTTTGTTTGGTTTGGATATGTGAATGGATTTCGTGGTCGGTGGTTGCCGGGTTGCGATTTTTTGGTTTGTGTGTGAAATTTGTTTGGGTGCCGTTCAATGATAGGATTTAGGGACCTTTTAAGTGGTGGTATAAGTTTTATTGTGTTGTTGTCGTCGTGGTTTGCGAAACTGATCAGACTTTGCACGGAGGGAAGTTGGGTGCTTTGCTGGATAAGGATGGTAGTTAGATGGAGCGGTCGTATCTGCAATTTATAGTGATTTGTTAGCGGCCCTGTGAAGTGTGCTGAGTTTAGAATCCAAAGTGCGTTTAGTTTGGTTGTTGTCGGACGACTTCTGCATTGTTGGAGGGGACTGGATTTCACACCTTTTATTGTACTTTTCAATGGCTTCTTTTTGAGAGGCACATGTGTGCTTCATACGGTGCATTGATTGAATAAATTACGGCAGAACCAATCTCGACATAACATGCCTTTGTACGTAGTTGGGCAATTGATGCCTGCGTAGAGCTTAGGGGATTATGTGGAAGGGTAAAATGGACAATCCCTTCAGGTGGTTGTGCGTAAGGAGATTTAGTTAGGTTGTCACAACATACACCAACAAGGTTACCCCTTGTTATCCTGAGGTTTGGATAGGGCACAAATGTCATTTATTGTTTAAGACGATAGCCGACCCCAAATTATTTTTGGGAATAAGGCTTGGTTGTTGTCGTTGTTGTATGTGGGGAGGAGGTTCTAATCACCCTGTGTGATCAGTTTGTTGTGGGTGTAAGTACCCTTAAGCATATTTTATGCCAAGTGTATGTACAAGGTTTTGGAGAAGTATTATTTGAGGATAATAGGCTACTTTGAGCCTCTCTTTACAACTTCATGCGGTCTATGTAGAAAGTTTGAATTAGAATAAACGAGATACATATTACTTTTGAATGGTAACAGAGTCCTTCAGAGCGTTTCGTTTGCTTGCTTTGTGACATTGTTTTTCTATCATTGGATTCGGAGTGCAAAGAATTTGTTTGGCCGGAATTACGTAGTTTATGAGAAATTTGTGTTAATTCTTGGGCCTTTTACATCTCATGCTGAGTCTTAAATTTTAGTTTCTTCATGCTCTCCAATTTCATTTCTGTTAAGACAAAGCATATCTAGCTGTTTGTTTTCAGCATTTGTTGAAATTTGGCTATGCTCATACCTTTGTCATATGTCATGTTGTAGTGGTGCATCTTGCATGGCGGAGTTCAATGCAATTTTGAGGACACCCTCATCTTTCCTTTAGAAAAGGGGTTTTGACTATGTTTGGTAGCTGGGGATTCCTTTTTCCATTTTCATGTGTCTCCTGCTTATATCCGTTTCATTGGAGTCAAAAACTCATTATTTTTTGGCTCTCACAATAAAATGACTGTGCTTCTTACATTGTGGAGTAGAATTTGGTTGATCGATTTCAATGCAGCTTCCTTTTCGGTTCATTTGAAACAGCCTTTTTCTGTTGTCGACACATGGGTAAGGCTGCTTACATTTGCGCCCCTCTTACTATAGTATAAGCACCTTTGAAGCACTGGAGTAATGTACTAATGTTGTTGTAGTGTAATGGTTTTACCTATTTCAAATACTTAGTATCATTGTTTTTTTTTTTGTGGTAATTTGTTTTCATACTATAGACAGTTCGCCACTCGCTATATTCTGTATGGCTACATGCTCAGCAATAAGTATGCTTCTCTTTCTTTATGTGATATGTATGAATAACTTATGTTTATGATGAGGAGTCTGCTAATCTTTTTGCAGGACAAACTGCAATACTTTAGAATCAAAGAGCTAAAGGATGTGCTAACTCAGCTAGGTCTCTCTAAGCAAGGAAAAAAACAGGTTTGGCCTTGTTTATTGGTCGGCATTGAAAGATTTTGTCATCTCTATTGTGACACTATGTCTTTGTGTGTGTGTGGTGCGTGTAAAGAAAGTGCTTATTCGTCATCTGCTGGCTTACATCAATTTAGTATTAGGTGGATAAGTATTGAGCTGCACATGTTTCTTCATAAGGTTTTTTTACTGAATGTCTAAGAATTTGGAGCCAGTTTTACCAAGTACGGGAATGAGTGTACTGCAATTTGGTATCAGTTGCTCCAATTACGTGGTGTAGCACCACTTTTCTTAAACTAAAGGGCTTTGTATTGATGTCATCATGTGTTTTTTGCATTTGATTGACTATTCAAGTTACCTGATGCAACTTTGTAAAGATTTGGGTGATATGCTTGGCTTGATCATCGAGGCTATGATGCCTGAGATTGTGCATATCATCCACAATAGAATAGTTCTATCTTTTGTCTGACGCTGCCATGCTTATCTTAGATGTGTTGTTTGCAGGATCTTGTTGATCGCATTTTGGCGGTTCTTGTGGATGACCAAGGTAGATTGAAACAGCACCTTCCCTAGACTATTAATTTGTTTTTATCATTTGTGAGATTTTGCCATGGGTTAAGCGTGGATTTTTTTTGGTCTGAAGTTGTGATTGCTTGTAGATAAGATTGCCCATGATAGCATGGGAGTTTAACCATCCAGCTCCCTGTTTGTATACAGATGTCATCCCCTTTGGTTTATTTGTGTACGTAGTCTCTTTTAATTTTTTATCACTGAAAGAAAAGTTCCTAGTAGTGCAAATGCTTACTTTCACACCTTCAGTAATTTGTTCTTGTTGTGCAGAAGGTTGAGGCTTGTTGGGGGCAATTTTTAGCAAAAGATCCATTGTGAATTTGGTTATGAGTTTTAGGCCCTTAAGTCTAGTGGATGTGTGTGGCAGCTTTCTTGTGATTAGGTGTAGAAGGCTATTGAATATTTCAGATCTTGGCCTGATTGCGCGATTTCAAAATCGTTTAGTGAGTGTGAGTTGGTGTGACTGATGATTGTTGAACCCGGTTACAGGTTCCATGTACGAACACCTTTACTTTGTTCACTTTGGTGAAAATTGTGATTAGAGTTTCAAGTCACTTGTCGCTTTACTTATCTAGGCCCTCTTCAGAACCTGTTATACACTTCCATATTGCTCAAGTCTCTTTCAGTATCTCTTGCATTGTTGTACTATCTGTTTGATTACCCTAAGTTTCTGAATTATTCTGATTGTATTTTTATTGCTAAATGATCGACTCTATCTTACAGTTTTTGTGATGTTGGAAATTTAATGCTTGTAACTTGTGGTTTGAGTGTATTCAACTTGCCATTTTGCTGCAGTTGCGAAGATCTTAGCAAAAAGACCTACATTTTCGAAGGAAGATGTGGCAAAATTGGTTGATGACACTTACAGGTTTTGTGATGAGTGCACTTATTATCTTATTATAAAGCCTTGTGTGAAATATAGGTTTTTTGAAAGTCCAGTCATTGCTTGCCTTTTGTGTCCACAGGAAACTCCAAGGTTGTGGGGCTACAGATTTGGCGTCAAAAGTACAGGCGCAACAGGTCACTTCGGATACCAGTCATACTCATACTACTGCGCTGAAGCCCAAGGAGGAAGTTGATGACTCCTTCAATCTGGATATGAAAGTTCGGTGTCCCTGTGGTAATTCGCTGCTTACGGAGTCAATGATCAGGGTTTGTGCTTCCTTCCGAGATAATATTTGTTTGATTTTAGCTGTTCATGTCTACGGAGTAGTTTAGAGTATGGACTTCCATACTGAAACTCACATGCTTTTGGTGTAAATCTTGGTTTTGGGCCGCAATTGCAGTGTCGTTGATTGTCGCATCTTGATCACGCGGCTGATACAGCCTAAAATAACGGGTGTAATAAACGTATCAACCTCGATATATCGGTAACGTCTCGGTGTTGCACCCGTTACTTAGGACTTGACATTCGATCTTGAGAGGAATTCAATAATATTCCTTTTATGACTTTTTGTGTTTGGCTGGCTGTTGGATATCCCTCATTCCCTCTATCAACCAGAAACTTCGTATGTGTTTCATTTCTTAGGAATATACTGGAGTAAAGCAAAATGGCTCATAATACTATCTGTGCTTCTTATATTGTGAAGTAGCAGTTAGTCGGCGCGATTCTCAAAACAATTTTCATATTGGGTCATCCGTGCACGACTTCTCTATGTTTCAATAGGGGTAAGGCTTGCTACATTTGACCCCCCTTACCCCGCCGTGTGGCTGGAGCTTTTAGAGCGCTGGAGTAAAGATGTTGTAATGATCTTTAAGGCTTCATGTTTTAGGCGGATTGAAGCCTTTTTTTTTCTTACTGAACTTAGTGTTCGTAATCACATATTCTGTGGTGTGCTGAAGGAATACTTCAGTTGAGCAAAAGACTCATTCACGTTCCATATGGGTCTTTTTGACATAACTCTTTTCTACATTAGGATTGTCTGGGGAGGGGGGAGGTGCTGGGAGGAATTTGATGTCATGTTCATTATGTTCCTGTCCTTTGTAGTCTGGTTGCTACTCTGTTGTGTTTGTTATGCTTGCCTTTCGAATCATTCTAGGTTTTCTTCTTTCATTTTGTATGGTTTTAGAGTCTAGAAACTTGAATCTGGCTTGCATACTGGAGGCACCTTATCCTAGTTAAGGTTTAAGCTTTTAGGTGCCCTTTTATGTTCTGTAAGTCAAGTGGACTTAGTCGGTCACTGTTTTTTGTGCACCGTTTATCTCGTCTTTGAGAATATGAGGACGGGGAGGGTTTATGGAAATCTGTTTTGTATTTCATTCTTTTAATCTCTGTGTCTCATAAATTTGCATACTAATTTAAGTTGGAGAGTCTGGGTGCTCTTTGTTTTTGTGATTTGACTCTGATCGTTGTGCAGTGTGAAGATCCAAGGTGTCAAGTATGGCAGCATATTAGCTGTGTCATTATACCAGAGAAGCCTTTCGATGGGATTCCACCAGTTCCTTCCCAGTTCTATTGTGAAGTATGCCGCCTTGGGCGAGCTGACCCGTACGTATTATTTATGTTTTTAATTGTTTATTTCTTGTGCATCTGGGTGCTCAATTTTTATTCATTCAATATAACTAATTTGATGATTACTGATGCATTGATGTATACATATTGTCCTTTTTTTTTTGTTTTGTTTGGTGAGAGTGTAAGAATGCTGGATATTGATGGTGTATAGAAAACAACTAATTTAAAGAGCAAACATTTTCTTAACATACATTGAGTTGAATATTTCCTTCCTAATATAACAGGTTTTACCTAAAATGTTGATATTGAGTGGTTTCTTGTGATGGGAATAATCATGTACCTTTACCTAAAGAAACATTTCTTTCAACTTTGTTGCCCGATCACAGTTTTCTTTCATTTTTTCTTTCAATGCTTGATTTTTGCGTGTTTTTGAAATATCTGTGGCCTTATTATCTTCTCGAGTACACTTTGAATTTATGATTGTATCATATCCTCACTATCTGTTTCTTGTCATGTAGGTTTTGGTCGACAGTGGCACACCCTTTGCAACCTGTGAAGTTGACGACTAGTCTACAATCTGATGGGTAATTGGATATTTTATCGTCCTAAAATTTGCCAAACTCGTAATCTTTGTTTTTTTAGAGGGTAGTGTAGCATGTTGGCATTTTTAAACGCTGAACTAGTAAAGTTCATATCGCTGCCAATAGCTAGACTAAAATTCTTACTGGTGAAGTTGATGGCAAGTCGGCACACTGATGGGTAATTGTGTTTGCTTGTCTTTCAGTGTTTTAGCTTTCTAAATTTTGAGAGGGGAGTGTAGGAGGTGGACTCTTTTAACTGCTTAAGTAGTAAAATTCATAATACTGTAACAGTGAGATTATAATTTTTTGTTTGCCCTTTGTCAATCGTCTTTTTACCAATTGTGAGCAGTTAATATATAAACAAACGGGCCCTTTGTTCCGAGGGTTTCTAAGTTCATTTTTGCTCTTTCTCTGTGACTTGTGCACTTTGCATAACTCACATTCAACCAATAATATCTAAGGTGTTGTAATAGCCATGGGTGCATAGCTTTTTGTTCGTTTTCTGTCTGCGGTGCGTTGAAGAAGCATACATCATCTGGGTTTTCTGTTTTCCTTTGTAATGCATATCTGCTGTTTGATCAAATAATCTTGCTGACGTATATTTCCATTGTGTCCAGTGTAAACCCAGTGCAATCAGCAGATAAATCATTTCACCTTACAAGGTCAGATAGAGAGTCACTTTCGAAGTCTGACTATGCTGTTCAGGTTGGTTAACTGAGTTTGAAAATCATCCTATGTGCTGCGCTATATATTATTGTGGTTCTTTTCTCATTGGTGTTGTGGTGTTGCTTTTCCTCTATATTGAAAATGTTATTCTCTGTTCACTTCTGATTCTGTACTTTTGTACCTCTTTAGGCATTTGTTTGGTATTTATATGGTTTGATGATTTATTGTTATTGTTCTTGGTATATGAAAATGATGCAGGCGTGGTGCATGCTTCTCAATGATAAGGTTCCTTTTAGAATGCAGTGGCCGCAGTATGCTGATTTGCAGGTTAATGGTGAGCTGCTGAACCTTTTTTTATACCTTTTTATTTTGGGTGATGGTGATCTTCTGCTGGAAGTAATATGTTTGGTGCAAGGGAGGTGAGATTGCTTTTGGATCGACTAGGGGTTCATTTATCTGGTAGTCTATGACTTCTTGTGGTCTTTTTGCTTAATATTAATGGACTAAAATTTACTGGTATTCTGCGTTTTACTTCTGTTTGCTTTTTGGTTATTGTGCTCAATGCAACATTACTCTCCTATCTCACAGTGATTTGTGCACAGTGACTTTTCAGATTAAGCAAGAACTGGTAGCACTTGCTTATCTGTAAGGTCTATTCAGTGCATATAGCCTTTTGCTTTCGTGTCGGACAAGGGTTCAGTCTTGACATGTAATGTTGGGCTCCCATATACTGATTTCGTGTAATAGAAGTTGTAGAACATATTTGTATATGCCCTATGGTCTTGTTTCCATATGCCCATTCATGTTCGTATATCGTAACAGATGACGCATAATTGTTGGGTGTAGTAGTTATGTTCGTTTCCCCCACTGATGACTGATGAGTTGTACAAAATTTTTTTGCCTCTTATTTGCTTTGATTTATTTCACCTGGCAGCATCGACTGATTGAAGTGATATACCCAGTGTACTGTTGAGATAGGACTTACTTGCTTGATGTGGCTTTTGTTTCGAATTTCAGGCGTGCCAGTTAGAGCTATTAGTAGACCTGGTTCACAATTACTGGGAGCTAATGGCCGTGATGATGGTCCAAATGTGAGTTTTCTCAGCTTACTTTTCCTTATCTTCTTAAAGAGTTCTTATGCAGTATATATGCCCACAATTTATCATATTGTAATGCAAGTTTTTTCTGTCTACTTGTTTGCCTGTTCCTTTTTTGTCAGATCTCACAATTCACCAGAGACGGAATTAATAAGATCTGTTTAACAGGATGTGATGCTCGCATTTTCAGTTTTGGAGTTAGATTAGTTAAACGGCGAACCCTGCAACAGGTATGATTTCACTGTCTGTAGGTCCTTGCTATCTGGTGGATTCACTTGCCTCTTGTATGTGCTGCGAAATCTAATCTGCATTTTTTTTTTGAATTCTGATGCCTTGATTCGTATTACGCGTTTTTGCCTGACATTCATAGGCAAGCTGTCAATTGCTAGCACTGATTGTACACATTTTACTCACATTAGGTATTATGAATCTCAATTTTTGTAGATTTTAAGTATGATTCCTATGGAATCAGACGGTGAGCGATTTGAAGATGCTCTTGCCCGTGTTGTTCGTTGTATTGGTGGAGGGGGTGCTGCTGAGAATGCTGATAGTGACAGTGATTTGGAAGTTGTTGCGGATTCCTTCACTATTAACTTATGCTGTCCTGTAAGTAATGATTTATTTATTTTAGGATCTATTTTTGTATATTTCTTTATTCTTGCAGCAGCTTGTTATCCAGATTGGTTTATTGTATCTTTAAATTCAGGATCTTTCCTCCCAAATGAATTTTTTTTTATAGAGGCAAAAGAGTTGTAAATGAAGTAATTTTATTGTATGTTTGCCAATTTAAATTTTCTGTTCCCTTGAACAGATGAGTGGTTCCAGGATGAAGACTGCTGGAAGATTCAGGCCATGTGCCCATATGGGTTGTTTTGACCTTGACACTTTCGTAGAAATGCAACAACGTTCACGCAAGGCAAGGAACCTACTTTGATTTGTTTTTGTCTGCCAATGTCAGAATGTATCTAATGAAGAAGAATTCTTCTTTTTCCATATTTGCAGTGGCAATGCCCTATATGTCTGAAGAACTACTCACTGGAGCATATAATTATAGACCCCTACTTTAATCGCATCGCTAACATGGTAGTTCTCGTAACTAAACCTTGTAGACAGCCAAAATAATTAGTTTGAATGAAACTTGACTTCTTCGTTCTTTATCAATGATTGACTCAGATTATACTCTTGTCATATATTGTGTTGATGAAATATTTGATCATCGTCCTCAGATGCACTCTTGTGGAGAGGACACCACTGAGATTGAAGCTAAACCTGATGGTTCTTGGCGTGTTAAAGGTGACTGTGAGCGTAAGGATCTCAAGCACTGGCACCTGCCTAATGGAAGCCTGTGTCTTCCCGATGAGGGAGAATCTAAACTTAAAGCTGAAGCGTCAAAAACAATTAAGCAGGAAGGTGGCAGTTTGAAGCTTGGGATCAGGAAGAACAGCAATGGGGTTTGGGAAGTTAGTAAGCATGGGGATGGTAATACCCTTTCGTCAGGCGAGAGAGTACCCGGAAATTTTGGAAATGATGGTTTGAAGGTTGTTCGAATGAGTAGCAGTGCTACTGGTAGTGGTAGAGATGGTGGAGATCCAAGTGTTAATCAGGATGGAATTATTAATTTTGATTTGGCAGCCAGTAATGGTGCAGAACTTGATTCTATATCTTTAAATCTTGAACCTTCATATGCTTTTGCAACTCAGAATGCATCAGCATCAGCAAAGGATGCAGATGTTATTGTGCTCAGTGATTCGGATGAGGAGAATGACATGACAGGACATGGAGCTGTTCATGGCAATGGCTTAATTGAGAATGGATACAACTTTTCTGTTGACGCTCATGGAATTTCAGGATCGTACCATGACGAAGATGGTCTTGGGGTTGGCGGAAGTTCATGCCTTGACCTTTTTAATCCTGCTGATGATGAGTTTGGTCTGCCCATGTGGCAGTTGTCTTCAACTACACCAGCAGTATCCAGTTTTCAGTTATTTGGTCCTGATGTTGATGGGTCAGATACGTTAGCTAATACCAATCTTAATTCCGTGAACTGCCCGACGCTGATGAATGGCTATATGATGGGCTCAGAGAGTGCTTTGAGTTCTGGTGGTATGGGACCGGGTGCTTCTGTTGGCCATTCCAACAACGACTTGAATGATGGTTTAGTGGATAATCCCTTGGCTTTTGGTGCAGAGGATCCGGCCCTCCAAATTTTTCTTCCTACAAGGCCTTCCAATATTTCTGGGCATACTGAAGCAAAAAATCAACAAGAATTGGCAAATTGTGTTAACAATGATGATTGGATCTCCCTTAAACTGGGTGATGGTGTTGGCACGACTCGTGTAGATGCAGGAGCTGGAAATGGTCTGAATTTCGGGCAGCAGTCTCATCATGCAGAAGGAACTATGGGCTCGCTGCAAGAAACAGGTATGTTACACTTTCTTAATCTCTCTGTTTTCCTTATTTTCCCCCACAGAACAGAACAAGCAATTTAAATAGAGGAGTGGATGAGTATTTTCTGAAAACTTCATCTAGCAGAAATTTTCAGAATTGCAGCACAAATGTTTTAGGACACTAGTAGTGAATAAATGGGTATGCCCACCACATTGAAGATGTGTGCTTAGAAGAAATTTGTATGGCCTTGCTCATCCTATAATTGTGCCTATGATACCTGATTCTGACTCATAGATGTACATTGGAGTTCCATCTTATTCCCATTCTAGATGATGAGACATTGTATCCTGCTTAAGCTGGTTCTGCTTAATCATATTCTTGTTTCTTTCACTATTCATATTATTCTCACTTCACTGATTCTCTAACAGAAGTTATATTTGTTTGGAATTGGGGATGGAATGGTACATGCTTCCTGACCTACTTTTGTTCGTTCGCTGCAGCAAACGGAATCCATTTGTTGCAGTTTTTTAGAACCAAGCAATATAGTTTATGCCTTATTTATTCATTTCCTTCACATAATTACCAAACAAATCTTTAACCTAGTGATGTGTTTACTGTTTAAGATGTCACTGAGATAAAAGATGATCATAAACTACTAGAGACTTGAATAAATACTTAAAGCTAATGGGAAAATGTGGCCAGCATGTCGTTTCTGCGCAGCATAGGTTGTTCCCCTTGTTTTCAAAACTAAATTCAAATTTGTTAAATTTCTGGCCAGATGGACTTTAGGATGCTACCATCACACATCTGCATTGGAAGTCACCCCATCAGCCGTGACAGGTGTTTCTTTAGTTAAACTGCTGATACATGTTTACTGGACAACAAGGTTAAGGCTTCCCAGATGATGGTTCTTTAGTTACAAATTTTGAGTTTGGTCCAAGTAGGATAGCACCATGGATTTCATATTAGGAAGTGGGCTTTGAGTGATGGGAGTGGACAATGGTGATTGGAAATTTTAAAGTAGTCCTTCCTACTCTCTAGTGGACATTGATGATTGGATTTTATGCTTTACATAATTCCTCACCTGTATGGTATGCTGAGAATTATCCTTGTTCCATGTTTGTTTACAAACATTGAAGCTACGATGTTTGGCAGTATGGGGGTGGAGGACTCGTCAGAGTACTTGGGGAAAGTTGAGTGCTGTCTTGTTCTTACAACTCTCCGAGGAGAATTTACAAACATTGAAGTTGTGATGTTTGGCAGTATGGGGGTGTGAATCATCAGAGTACTTCTTAAGGAAATGTTGAGTGCTGTCTTGTTCTGAGTCTTCTAACAACTCTCCGAGGAAAATTTTAGCATGTGTTGGAAACTTTGAAACAGAGTGTTTAAATCATTTTGGAATTTGGAGGGAATGGCTTCCTTAATATGACATTTTTTTAAGGGCTTATGTTTGTGCTTTTAACTTAAATAGCGTTTGGAGGCAATGATTTGAAATGCTGGTAATTTTTTTTATATGTCTTTTGAGATTGTGGTATTCAATTACAAATCATTTGTTTGGGGAAGTAGAGAATCTGCAAACGAGGGGGTTTGGGCCTTTGGGGTGGGTATTTGGTTTAAACATGAAATAATTTGTTTAAATTCTATGGAAACGACAGAAGTCCAAATTCCCAAATTTTTAGGATTGCCAAACATGTGATTTGGGTAAAACTTTGGATTTGAGAGTGAAATCCCCATTCCCAAACAATTCGTTGGCCTATGGTTTTCTTTTTGAAATTGGTCTCAATACTTTTTTTTCCCCTTCATTAGACTTGCAGATAGGTAAGTTCATTTTGAACCGTACAAGAGCTAGTGCTCTCTACGAATCTTGGTTCAAATGTTTTTGGAGCCTTGTGCATCTTTTTCACTATAGGACATCTTTTTCTTGGATCTTATCCTTGAGGTAGCGTTTGGAATCAATGATTTAAAATGTTGGTAATCATTGTAAATTTGTCATTTCAGATTGTGGTATTCAATTACAAATCATTTGTTTGGGAAAGTATAGAATTTGCAAATGAAGGGGTCTGGGATGGTATTTGGTTTACACATGAAAAAATTTGTTTCAAATTGTATGGATTTGACACAAATCCAAATTTTCGGGACAGCCAAACATATGATTTGGGTAAATTTTGGATTTGAGTATGAAATCCCCATTCCCTAACCCACACTTTCTTTTTTCTTGTGAAAATTTTAATTCTATTCGGATCCTTTCTTTGTTATAAAGTGTTATTTCCTGACGGAAAGCTAGGTCTGTCTTCAGTTCCCAATTTGTTTGTGCTTCCAGGAGTGGTTGTGATCAACATGTTTTTTTCAGAGTCCTACTTGAAGCCTATGGCTTTTGCTTGATGATCATGGGGTTGATTTCTTGTTTTTCTCCCTGTGTGCAGCTCCATTTCTTTTTGGTTCGAACAGCAACAAATCTGAAAAGACAAGAGAAAGACCGGATAGTGATTTCTCGTATCCTCTTCCGAAACGTTCTGCGAAACAACGTTTTCTTTTTTCAATTGATTCAGATCCAGAATGAAAGAGGTAGGCCATCTTGGTGATAATTTCAAGACAAAATATGGTTGCGTGTCGGCCAATTTTGTTATTGCCCGTGGAAGGTGTACATAAAAATTTGTATTGGTTTGAGCTGTGGCCATTTTGAAGACAACTAAAGGTCAGGATCTAACTAGGACTAGCTGAGACAAGCTGCATCTTCTGGGGTAGTGGATGCAGATATGATCTCGGCGTCGTTGGCTGAATATCTTTTCAGCAATGCTATAGCTGAATGGTACATAATAGTGCTAATTTTATTCGGTGGGACAGGACTGGCAAGAAGCTAGGACGTACATTTGTTGATGAAGGTCCAGTGATAAAATTATTGGTAGGGTTAGATGAGAAACTGTAAACTCGATCCAAGGATGTAAGTTTATCGTATTAGAAAGGGCGTTTTCCATTGTAGCGTTCATCACATGCTGCAGTCTTCGGTTATTTTGGAGGTCGTAGCTTGTAAATGACTTGTGGAGATGAGCAAAAGCATAGAAAGAAACCCAAGATCAGTACCAGATTTAACCAATTTTTCGTGGACGAGCAATTTTGCGTTTATTTTGAACTTGGTAGTATTTTTTTGTACTCCTTGCTGCCAGGTCACTCCATCACTCTAGTCCTCTGTATGATTCATAGAAGCTAATGTTTTTTTTTTCTTTTTTCTTTTCGGAGGAATGTTGCTTATCGAGAGCATAGATGAGTCATGAGTGTAAAGTAGACCTCTCTTAACTGGATGATAGATTGATGAGCTTGGGGTAATTCGGATTCAAATTGCTCAGGGAGCGTGTTATGTTTCCAGTGATCTTTTGTGACGTTCAGGGTGTTAGGTGAGGACCCGTGTTGTGCACAAGAGCTATAAATGTAATCTCTTGATGATTTGGGACTCGTATAAATTTAGAATGTCGTAAGTGTGCACTTGCGTTCTGTCGGAAAGTAAACGTTGAAGAACCCAAGACGTCGTTGAATATGAAAACCAATCTGGAAAGTCCCTAGTGTACCAGACGGCTACATTTTACCATTGAAGGCTTACACTTCAAGCCAACCCAACTGTAACATCAATCAAATACAAATCGATACTGTTGAGAGTAATAGAAAATCCATGTTCAGAAGCTTAAAAATAGTTATAGGACTAGTTACATAATGGGACTAGTTAAGTATAAGAGTTTGCAAGACCTTAAAAAAAGTACTCGTATGACGACACCATCCTCTCTAGCGTGATTTGACTCCCATCAAATGTTCACTAAGAATCCGATCAAGTTCACGGGAGTTGTACACTCCCATTGAGAAGACTTAATTCATGTAAACGTAGTGTGTTGAATCTGTTAATGAATGACGACTAGTAAGATAAAGCAAGTGCACTAATTATAATCACTAGTTTGCACGGGCTATATATTTATATTGTTTATACTCACTTTATAAGAAAAATGTTGGCTTATCTTTGTTCAAATAAATTACCATGATGATTATATTCCATAAATTAGTTATACTATACTACGGCTTATCTTTGTTCAAACAAATTACTTTAATAATTATTTTCCATAAATTAGCTATATTATATTACTCTATGATAATTTATTACCATATCTTAACCGATAATTATATTTAATGCTATTTTTTTGTTCTATCCAATTAATAAATGTCAAGTGTCGTTCTAGGAGAGATTTGGTTTCAGGTTTTAATATATAGTATTAGATTAGATTAGATTGATATAACTACTCTATAACCTAAGATAAATTTCTTTCTATTTTCTGGAATATTGGAAGTTGAAATATAGGAGAACGAGCATCTACATAAGGGGATGGAATAATGTATATTTCTTCCGAACGTGACCTAAGGCAGTAAGAGGTAATGCACCGGAATAATTTTCCAATTGGTCCACTAATAATAGGTAGAAAAGACGTCGTGAAACCAATCATTCTATAGTACCCTTGGGGTACCATTCTCTTGGTACCCCCCGCCCCAAATACTTAGCAGCCCAATGAATAAGGTGGGCCAGTTTCACAAGTCAATCCAACACATCCCACCCAAAATTGAAAAAAAAAAAAAAACAAATAAAACACAATCTCACAACAATCTCGCTCCTCCCCTCTCCCCAAACCACGACCCACCCAACTCATCGACATCCCTGCTCCGCTCCCGCCTCCAGCAGACCCAACCCGACCACCAGTCGGCCGGGACAACCCCATCCCCGCTCCGTCGCCCCCGCGAATGATCCCCATTTTTCTCTCTTTTCTTTTCTTTCTCTCTCCTCATTTTCATCATTCTCCGGCAACAATCGACTTTCCGGCGACTTTCGTGGTTTTGGGTGGTCGTGCAAGCGGATGAGAGCCGTTTGAGGGACAGCTAGTAGGGAATGAGTGCGGAAGAGAGTGGTCTACTAGAAACGAGGAGTTTCGAAAGGTGAGAGAATTGATTGTGGAGGAGGAAGGAGGCGACGGTTTTGTTGGGTGAGCCGGTTGTCAGGTTGTTGTCGGAGATCGGGAAGGGGAAGAGGAGTGAATTTTTTTTTCCTTGTTTTTTTTTGTAAAATGATTATTATTGTATGAAATATCAAAACAAAAACTCATTCCATAACAATAACCACTCATTTTAGAACAATAAACGTTCATTTCAGGACAAATAACATGCATTCCAACACAAAACAATTTATTTTATAACAAAACCATTCATTCCAAAACAGTAGTCATTCATTCCATAATAGTTATTATTTATTTCAGAAATATAATCATTCATTTCAGGACAAAAAACATTCATTCTAAAACAAAAACATTCATTCCAAAACAAAAATCATTCATTCCATAACAAAAATCATTCATTCCAGGACAAAAACGATTCATTTCACGACAAAACGCATTCAATCAAAAACAAAACTCACATATTCCAAAACAAAAGTCATACATTCCAGAACAAAAACTAATTATTCAAAAACAAAAAGCAATCATTCTAAAAGAATAACTAATCATTCCAGAACAAAAGTCAATCATTCTAGGACAAAAAGCAACCATTCTAGAACAAAAACCATTCTTTCGAGGATAAAAACTAATCGATTCAAAACAAAAGTCATACATTCCAGAACAAAAAGTAACCATTTTAAAACAAAAACTAATCATTCCAAAGCAAAAGTCATACATTTCAAAACAAAAATTAACCATTTTGAAACAAAAAACAACCATTTTAGAACAAAAAGCAACCATTCTAGAACAAAAAGTAATAATTCCAGAACAAAAACTAATAATTCCAGAATAAAAGTCAACCATTCTAAGACAAAAAGTAACCATTCTAGGACAAATAGTAACCATTCTAGAACAAAAGTCAACCATTCTAGAACAAAAACTAATCATTCTAGAACAAAAACCATTCATTCCAAAACAAAAACTAATCATTCCAAAACAAAAGTCATCCATTTCAGAGTTAAAAGTAACCATTTTAAAACAAAAAGCAACCATTTTAGAACAAAAAACAACCATTCTAGAACAAAAACTATTCATTCCAGAACAAAAGCCAACCATTCTAGGACAAAAATCAACCATTCTAGGACAAAAAGTAACCATTCTAAAACAAAAGTCAACCATTCTAGGACAAAAACTAATCATTCTAGAACAAAAACTAATCATTCCAGAACAAAAGCCAACCATTCTAGGACAAAAAGTAATCATTTTAGGACAAAAAGTAACCATTCTAGAACAAAAGCCAACCATTCTAAAACAAAAACTAATCATTCTAGAACAAAAATCATTCATTCCAGAACAAAAACTAATCATTTCAGAACAAAAGCCAACCATTATAAGACAAAAAGCAACCATTCTAGAACAATAACCATTCATTCCAGAACAAAAACTAATCATTCCAGAACATAACAGATAATTCTATAAATATTTGCTCTAAAATTATCTATTTTTTTTTTGTAATGATCTGATTGTGTTCCAAAATGGTTCATCTATGTTTTGTAAGATATATTTTTGTTTTAAAATGATCTAATTTTGTTTTGTAATAATTTTTTTTGTTCTTTAATGATAAGTTTTGTAAGTTTTTGACTTGTTATAAAATGATCGATTTTTGTTATGTAATGATATGTTTTTGTTCCGTAATAATATGTTTTTTTATCTCTGTTTTATTATGAAATTAAGAGCAAAAATCGTTCATTTCAGGACAAAAACCATTCATTTTAGGACATTAACCATTAATTTTAGGATTAAAACTATTTATTTCGGGACAAAAACCATTGATTTTAGAACAATAACCATGCATTTCAATACAAAAATCATTTATTCCGGGACAAAACCCATTCACTCCGGAACTTTGGTATCATTGAAAGACTATTGCACCCCTCGCCTGCCTTACCCGACTCCCTTAACCATCGGCCAACCGGCTACACCACCTCCAGCCGTTCACCCGTCGAACCTCACCTCCACCCCAACTGCGACACATCGAACGAACTAATTTTCTCTCTCCTTCCCTTTCCCCTCCCCCATCGACAAGCCCCCCCCATCTTTATCGCCGCAAGATACCACAGACACCAACCATTCCTCTTTTCCGTCTCCTTCTCTCTCCTAGTGGCAAGCAAGCAGGAGTTGGGCGGCGAGCAGGGGGAAGACTTTGATGCCATAGAAGAGAGGCGCGAAGGGAGAAGGAATATCGTGTTGCGAGAGCTGTGATAGGTGGATAGGAGCGCAATAGGAAGGGTCGGTCGCCGGCGCATGGAGAGTCAGCCGTTACAGTCGTCGCTTGCGTCGATGCTTGTGATATGGTGAGCATTTTTGGTGGACAAGTTGGGGAAAGGTGTGAGGAGAGAGAAAGGAGTTGGGTGATTGATGAATTGAAATATTGGTTAACATTTGGGCTTATGTCTGGTTTTTAGCAAAAGTCCAAAGCAAAATAATAGGATTTTTGTACAGGGGATCCGGGGGTACCATCCTCTTGGTACCCCGGGGATATGGTAGTATTTGCGTTGTGCAACTACTGTGACAACTAGATTCTATAGTTGTTCATGTTGTTGGCGGTGTCTAGTTTCGAATAGCCGATATATAGATGAAGGTAAATCACCTTTTAACCAACACGTCGGATGAGCATTGGTACGCTATTACCATTGGGGCCATTCGCCCATTCCCGCTCTCACTCACCAAGTCACCAGTCACTCAGTCAGGCAAGTCACCAAGTTACTGTGTTCACATCTCCAAACATTTCTGCACCATTTTCGCTCCTACCCAAGTGGCGCCTCCACCGGAACTAACGCCGCCGCACATTATCGGTGACAACCGGCGTCATGGGCACCTCGACCGTCACACGGTTTACGAGGAAGATGCACTGAAGTTTTTTTTTTTTTTTTTCCCATATTTAAATTAATAAATTTGCAGCAAACATGATGATGAAGGCTGATTATACCATGAGAAGCTTCACTTTGAAGCTCAAACAACATGTTTCTATTCATCCAAAGTTTGGTAATTTTCTTTCTGCTTCATTTTTATCAACTTTTATTCATCCCAAAACTAGAAAAAGTCATGGTCAAGCTAATCACAAAATACATGATTTTGATGCAAGAGGATTAGAGAAATATGAAAATAAGCAGGTGGGTACCAATCAAATCAGACATTTGAGGTCTAATTTGAGAATCCCAATTGTGGAAAATGGTGCTTTTCATAGAAAAATTTGTGGGTTTGATGAACAAGGTGTAGGTGATGAAGAGGGGATTTGTGTGATTGAGGATGAAAATTTTAGGGTTTTGGATTCATTTGATAAAAGTTGTGAGCAAAAGGAGGACAATAAAAGATATGAGAAGGATGAAAGTGAATTTAGGCACCCTTTGGTTAGAGATACATGTAGGTTAGTTGCATTGAGATCAAATTGGAACCTTGATCTTGAAGCTGAATTGAGGAATTTGCTTAGAAAGCTTAAACCCCGGCAAGTCTGCGCGGTTTTGCACTTGCAGGATGATGAAAGGGTAGCCTTGGAGTTTTTTTATTGGGCTGACAGGCAATGGCGTTACCGCCATGACCCGATTGTTTATTATGCCATGCTTCATATTCTTGGGAAGACTAAGTTGTGTGAGGGTGCTAGGAGGGTCCTCCGTCTCATGCACAGGCGGGGTATAGATTGTAGCCAAGAGGTGTTTAGTTGTTTGATGGTTTCTTATAGTAGGGCAGGCAGACTGAGACATGCAATGGGGGTTCTTGGTACGATGCAAAAGACAGGCGTTCATCTTAGCTTACCTATCTGTAACACTGCAATTCATTGCTTAGTGATGGCCGGCAGGTTGGACAAAGCTTTGAGGTTCCTAGATAGAATGCAACTTGTTGGCATTGAACCTGATGTCATTACATACAACTGCTTGATTAAAGGTTATTGTAATGTGAACCGGGTGAAGGATGGCGTCAAACTAATTGATGACATGCATACCAAGGGATGTGCCCCTGATAAAGTTAGTTTTTATACTGTTATGGCTTACTTTTGTAAAGAGAAGAACATGGCTGAGATAAGAGTGTTGCTTGAAAACATGGCAGCCTATAATTTAGTTGTAGATATGGTAACCTATAATAATCTTATTCATATGCTCTGCAAGCATGGGCACAGTAACGAGGCTTACGATTTTTTAAAAGAAGCACAGGAACAAGGTTTTCGAGTGGATAAAGTAGGTTACACTGCATTAGTTCATGCCCTATGTCAGGAAGGACGAATAAACAAAGCAGAAGAGATTGTTGACGAGATGTTTAAGAAGGATTGTAACCCAGATGTAGTTACTTATACTGCTCTTTTAGATGGGTTTTGTCGGGCGGGAAATATCGATGGAGCCAAGCAAATACTACAGAAAATGTACAAAAATGGCTGTAAACCGAATACTGTGTCACACACAGCTTTCCTGAATGGCCTTTGTCGAAGTGGTAGCTCATCAGAGGCTCAAGAAATGATGATTAAAAGTGAAGAGGAATGGTGGACACCAAATGCGACCACATATAGTGTTGTAATACATGGTTTACATAGAGAAGGGAAGTTGTCTGAGGCTTGTGATATGGTCAGAGAGATGCTTGGGAAAGGTTTTCTTCTGTCTCCAGCTGAAATGAATTCGCTGCTTGTGTCTCTCTGCAGGGATAGGACAGATGAGGCTAGGAGGTTTATGGAAGAGTGTCTGAGTAAGGGGTGTGATATAAACGTGGTACATTTTACTTCTGTAATTCATGGATATTGTCAGAAGGATGATCTGGAGGGTGCTCTATCTTTGCTTGATGATATGTATTTGGTTAACAAGCGGCCTGATGTTGTGACATATACAACAATTATTGATGCATTGGCCAGAAGCGGTCGAATTGAAGAGGCAACTGACTTGTGAAGAAAATGCTGGGCAGGGGTATACTTCCAACTCCTATCACATGCCGGTCAATAATTCATAGATTTTGTCAGCATGGTAGGGTGGAAGATTTGATGAAGGTATTGCAGAAGTTGCTGCCTAAGCAACCTTACAAGAGTGCTAATAACCAAGTCATTGAAAAGCTCTGTCGCTTTGGGTACTTAACAGAGGCTTACAACCTTCTTGGGGAAGTTCTAAAAACTGCTTCAGTAATTGATTGTAATACCTGCCATGTAGTAATGCAAAGCTATTTAAAGGCAGGAAACCCTCTATCAGCCTACAAAGTCGCTTGTAGAATGTTTATGCGAAATTTGATACCTGATTTAAGTTTATGTGTGAACGTGAGAAAAACACTCATCTTAGATGGAAATTTGAAAGAGGCAGAGACTTTAATGATGCGGTTTGTTGAGCGGGGCCTCTTATCGCCTTTTCATTGAAGAGACGATCAGTGACCTTTTGGTTTCAATGAACATCATGGTATCCTATGTCAATTTTCATGTGATTGTCTGCCATACTTTTTGTTAAAGGTGAGACAAACCTCATCCTTTAGTCCCCCCCCCCCCCGCTTTTCCGTACCATATAAGAGAGTTTTCATGCAGTGTATGCTGCCATTTAACATATTGTAATTCAGATTTTTTTTGTGTCCTCTTGTTTATCCTTCCTCTTTTGTCAGATCTCACAGTTTACCTGAGACGGAATTAACAACATATGCTGGGAGGACTTGATGCTCGTACCTGCTGTTTTGGATTAATTAAACAGCGTACCATGTGACAGGTATGTTCACTCTGTAGATGGTGCTGTTAATGCCATCTGGTGGATTCACCGGCCTCTTTTATGTGTTGGGAAATTAAAATATGCATTTTGTTGGTAGAAGAATCATGATCCCTTTTTCCATATTTTATGTGTTTTTACTCGACATTCAAAGGGAAGCAGTCAATTTGTTACCCCTGATTGTATGATAAATCCAAATTTTGTAGGATTTAAGTATGAACCCTAAGGAATCAATTTGAAGGCTCTTGTCCGTTTTGTTTGTTGGCTTGGTGAGAGAGTGCAGCTGAGAAATCCTGAGAGCGACAGCGATAAACTTGGTGCGGATTTTTTCACTATTAGTCTACGCTGTCTTGCATTGCTACCATGGTAGTTCTTGTAGTTGAACCTCCCAGAGTAACTCAGTTCATACTTCATCTTTTGTATCACGAGTTTGATGGAAATCTTTGCTTTTCTTACAGATGCAGTCTTGTGGCCCTTGAGATGGAGGCGAAAACTGATAGTTTTGGCGTGCCAAGAGTAATTGTGAACGCAAGGATCTCAGGCTGTGGCACCTGCGTGGTGGAAGGCCGTTTTGTCCTAATGATGGAGAATCCAAAGTCCTAAGTTCAAATATATAGCTAAAACATAAAAAAAATTAAGCAGGAAGACGGCAGTTTGAAACTAGGAATGGGGAGAACAGCAATGGGGTATGAGAAGTTAGTAAGCATGGGAGGGTTTCACCCTTTCTGTAGGCGAGAGATTGCCCGAGATGTTTAGAAAAAGGTGGTTTGAAAGTTGTTCTGTCGAGCAGGGGTGTTACACTGTTACTGGTAGAGGTGGAGATGGTGAATCTCGAAGTTTCAATCAGAATGGATGTATGAATTTTGATATGGCTGCTTGGAATGGTGTCGAATTGATTCTATATCTTCAAATCTTGAACCGGTAGCATATGCCTTTGCAACTCAGAGCACCAGGATGCAGCAGACTGGAAAGGTTATAGCGTTTCTGGATCATACCATGATGAAGCTGGTGCTGGGGTCGGCAGAGTTTTCCTGCTCACATGTCAGTCTGTCTACTGGTCTTCAACTACACAAGCAGTAACCACTTTCCAGTGATTCGGCTCCTATGTTGATGAGTCAGATTCACTAAGTAATACCAATCTTAATTCCGGAGGACCTTTCAGCCTTTGTGTGTTTCTTTACTTCAGGACTTGCAATTACATCATACATTTCTCTCCCACACATTTTTATTAATGGGTATTAACTTTTTTTCCTTTTTCAAGTTCATTTTATTCTTTGGTATCAATTCTTTCTCCATCATAGGCCAAGAAAAAGAAAAAACGCTGTTGGACCGAAGTGCCGGGAAAAAAATATCCTTAGAATTCCAGCCGGAGTTGTGGACAATATTGTTGAGGGAAATAAATCCAGGCAGTCCATTCTCTGTGGAAACCCTAGTCTCTAATCCTTCTCAGAGGAACCACACTGCCTTATTCGCGTAATATAGATGGATATCTGTGGAACATCATCTATGGTGTTGGAGGGTGACATTAGTGACGATGAAGGAGAAGCTTTCATCTACGAATTCGACATTATTAATAAGTTCATTCTTGATGATCAAGGTGACCTTTTCCACTACAATGCCCCTCCTCTTTGATTTTGGTCTTAGAAGGCACACTTTATGCATAGCCACATACACGACAGTTCATCTTAGCCTACCCCATTGCAATTGGGGTATTAGGGCTTTGTTGACTGTTGTGTCTGACGGATCCTACTCTTGTATCTTCTCAACGCAGACCTTCCTGATGTGGACGACAAGGATGTTTGTCAAGGTATCGCCACTACCATCTTATATTCTCTCTTTTGTTTTTTAGTTAATGTTTACTTTCAATAGTATGTATCATGTATGTAGTAACTCATTCGATGTTGCTGTGTGATCGATAGGTCACGGGTTCAAGTCCTGGGAGCAGCCTCTTGTCCAAAAAGTGACAAGGGAAGGCTTGCCCTCTATACACCATTGTGGTGGGACCCTTCCCCGGACCCTCGCTTTGCGGGGACGCCAATGTGCGACCGGGCTGCCCTTTAATGTGGTTTGTTGCTGTGATCTTGAAACCTTTTGCCCTTAATGATGGATGGTTCCGTTCTTATAAATTGAGCCAAACAATCTTGGAAAGTGTCAATTTTGTCATCACTCCGCTCTTTTAGCGTATTCTATTCTAGAGTTTTGAACCAATTGTCTGTCCCCTTTGTGGGTCACAAGGACAGTATTTCTAGTTAGGCCTTTAGTCCCGACGGGGAGTTGTCGGCTACTTGAGGAGTTGATGCACAAGTTAAGATATGGGACATGTCAGGCAATCTCAAATGTGAATTTGACGGCCCTGATGCAGTAGTGTAGGACATGAGTTTGAGGTGAGGCCGGAATAATGTAATTGCGACTAAAACTGTATCTTCAATTTTTTTTACTGCACTGTGAAGTGTGAAGGCTAACGCCAGAAATGTCCGTGCTAATACAGTGGGTAAGGTGGCATTCAAGTGCTCCTTTAGTCCTGGCAGGGTGTACAGATGCAACTGCGTGGCTGTGGGATGCTGAAAAGGGTTCGGTTCTCAAAGTATTTTCTGGTCATTCTGAATCTGTGACTTGTGGGAATTTGCACCAGATGGGAATTGTTTAGATGTCTAATACTGTATTCAGAGAGAATATCCTTTAAGTATTGTTTTGGCGTTTGAGACATAAACTTGTTTAGCCTTTCATGGCACTGTTGGTTGCTGTAGGTGAAGCTATATGTACGCGATCATTGGATGGTCCGCTGAGAATATGGAGTCCAGGAAGTGACCGGAGATATCCCGGACTCATGAGTGTAGCTACGTTACTTTCAGCTCCCTACTTGCAAGGTTTACATGACATGGTGTCTCAATTGATTGTCTGATTTTGTCAATTATTTTGTCTCTTTGTGCTTCAGGGAATTCAAAGAAGTCCTCTGGATTGACATGCCTGACAATTATCTCGGACTCAACTCTCTCTGACTGGCGCTAATGATGGTTTCATAGGGGTAACAAATATAAAAACAGGAAAGGTTAGTAATCTTTCTATGGTGGATGAGCTTATGTCTTTTCATTCCACTTTTTTGAAGTTATCATGATTGCATCCTCTTGAATGATCGATAATTTTTTGGTGATACATTGTGCATCAGTGGTGTGTATGTATAGGATTTGAGGCCTTTCCTATAGGTGCAGCAGTGTACATTGTATGACTTAGCATTCCTCCTCAATCTTGAACCTTAAAGTATGGAATATTATACGGACGTTCTTTGTAACTCGCATCTACTATCAAGGGTTTGTGGACAGCGCAGACTATATTATTTTACCTCTGGCTGCTATTCTGGCCTATAACAAAGACCTTGAGCAGATGTTCTTTGGACTTTCTCACATATTCGCATCAAGGGTTTATTATGCTGGTAATCGAAGAATCATCAGAGTTATTATGGCTCAACCGGAAACAATTTCTCCATGGGTATATTTCTTAAAATATTAGAACTTGTAAGCCAACCTATGTGAAGTAAATGATGAAAGATGTTGGATGAGGTATCTACAAAACTTAACTAGAGATCTCAAGTCCGATGTCTGTGTATGCAACGCGTGTTTTGAACGAAAGTTTAAGGTCTATTTGATCCGATTTTGAGCGTTTATTGTTATTTCTCGTCGTGATGTTCAATATCATTGGGTGCAGGATGAGGTGACATCCTTGAAATGGCTTGATGATTCAAGATATGTAGCTTCAGGGTGTAGCGATGGGCAAACCAACATTTGGAGCACACGCACAGAGGAACTTGTAAGAAATGTGAGGGGCCATTACCAACAAATAAATGAACTTGCAGTTTTGGCCTGTCAGAAATTTCTTGTTTCAGCTTCAGATGATGGCTTTGCTCGTGTAGTCGTGTGTTTGACATATCGGGGTTTGGACATTGAATGTATAATACTCCCTCATTTCTTTGAAATGTTAACGTTTGGTTCTAACTTGAGAATCCTACAAAATAGAGGGTACATTAATTTACTAGGTTCACAAAGTTGGTTCATTTTTATCTATTTGTACTTGGGCTACATTATAGAGAACAAGTGTACATCTAATGCGGGTTTTTATGGTTTAGTGCTCCATGAACATGATGATGAAATTGTTAACGAAGAGAGGTGTTACATGAAGATAAAGAAGAAACTTTGAAGCAAGGAGCGTGGAATTAGTGTGGATTTTTTCTTCCTTTTATTGAGAGGAAGTGTGGTTCTTATGTGCCTATATACTCTGTATAAACTTATAGGACCAATCACTCGTCTAAAAAAAAAAACCAACAATAAACGGAACTCTAAACTTCTAGAATGAGCTTCGCATCAATATCCCACAACACGACCTTTAAGTCTTTAATCTCACTCTACACAACAAAGATCAGAGTTTGATAATCATCCCAGTGCGTGCGTAACTGCGTATGTCCTTACTCCTTAGTGACTGTTTATGCTATTTTAAAAAAAAGTGAACTATGCTGAAGACTTGAAGCCACTCGACCTTGCTAAAAGTAACCGAGTGCACAATCTCATCATAGAAAACCGTCTAATCGTAAAACTCATACTCAAAAACTAAAACAACAAAACCCCCTCCACGCAAAACCACTCAAAACATAAGTGAACCACCTCCGATCTTTTTACACGATCTCATCACATATAGGAAACCGTCTCATCGCAAAATCCGTAATCAAAAATTGAAACGGCAAAACCCCCATCACGCAAAAGAATCGTCGAGTCAAACATTTCTCTCTTTTTTTCTTTTCGGTGTGTCGACGGAAACCCAAAGAGACCGGCATAGAAACCGCAGATACCCACAGTCTCACCCACCAAACCCACCTCGGATCTCTCTCTCTCTCTCTCTCTCTCTCTATTTCTTTCTTTCTTAGGACAACAACAACAGTAGCAAAGTAGTAGTAAATTGAGTAAAAGTAAAAAGGCAGTCGTAGTAAAAATGATACATTTACTATTCATACTGATAATCGCAGAGATGGGGGTGATCCTGCTGCTGTTGTTCAGAACCCCGCTAAGGAAGCTGGTGATATTGGGTTTGGATCGTATGAAACGAGGAAGAGGACCTGTCATTGTCACCACTGTCGGTGGTACTATCCTCGTTTTGCTCGTTTCTACTGTTTCCAATGTTGTCAGCATCCGACAGCGTGAGGAAGAGCCTGGTTCTATTAACCCCACTGATCAAATCCTCTTTGTTCGCGCTCTTCTCGATGCTTCTCTTATGGGTATATTTCTTACCTCTTTATTCTTAAAGAATCATGTTTTTTTATTCACTTCATGTTGTTGTTGTTGTTGTTCTTGTTGTTGCGTGTTCGAGATCGATCTTGTGCTGCACTGCTGCTATTGTTGTAATTGGGTTCGTGTTGGAGATGCTTGTGCTGATATTATTGTTCTGATTGGAGGTCGTGTTTGTGTTGGAGATGTTTGCGTTGGGTTATGTTGAAATTGGGAGATGTTCGGGTTAAAGATGGTTGTTTTTTTTTATAATAGTTGGATTTAATTTGCGATTGTGGTTTGCTCGGAGTTGTTTAAATTGTGATCTATGTTCTAAGAGGGTTGGTTTGTTACCTTGAAGTCCTAGATAGCATGCCAATAAGGGATGGGAGTCTTGGATTGGTCGGGAGGAGTATTTTGAGAAGAGATAACAATTAGGTTGGATCGTGTTTCATACTATCGTAGATAGTTTGGTGACAGATCGTTTGATGTAGAAAGTGATCTGCTAGGTTGGATTGTTTTGGAGTAGGGAACACTTGCTTGTGTACATCCTTGGTGATCTTAGTTCCTTCTTTTCACGGTTTTGGTTTTCGAATTTGTGTAGAAAGAGGTAGCGAATAAGTTGGGTGGTGTTTGCACTTGGGTTGGTGTCAAGATATGCTGTGTGTTATATGTCCTGTTGAATCAGTTTGATCTTTAGTTCCTGGTTGTTATGTTGGTCTGTTGACGTAGTTGTCTAGTATTGCTTGGCTATTTAAAGAGTGCCATGTCAGTGAACTCTTTAACCTCTAAAACGGCTTGATTACTGCGGGAGTATCTCCTCATTATACCTTTTTGTTTTTAATTATCACACTTATATAGTGGTTACAGATCGTCCTCTAAAATAGTGGGGCATTATATGGTGAAGTAAACCTATCTGTGTTATGGATCGGTAGAACCTAATTATGCCGGGTTTGCATTTCGTAAGATTGTAACTTCCGTTGAATGTTTGACGAAATAGTACAGTAATGTTGCACTCTAGAGGATCTTGAGTGTATATATTGGAGCTGAAAATGGAGTGCTAATTGTTGTGAACATGTTCACATAATTCTCTCGGTTCACTTCCATATTGCATAATAATACTATGCATATTCGTATTCGTATTACAAATTGTGGATTTTCTAGAAAGTAAAACTTACCATGTAAATTGCGTATCACATATTTGTATAACTTTGCATATTTGTGTCTGTTACATATTGTGAATACCTCAAAACAAACACATACCATGTGAAACACTCCTTGCATAATTGTATTACCTTGCATGGTCGAGTTAATATTACATATTGGGTATACTATAGAAGCAAAAACCTACCATGTGAAGTGCTTATTTGGTATAGTACGTTATTCAGTAACCATGGTGGTGAAGTGTTGCATTAAGGATGGTTGTCCAATGTGAACCTGAATTTCTAGAGGTCAACTTAACCCCAAATGCTGCAAAACTATGTAGGCATCAGTTCAATGGTTTTTACCTTTTAAAGTATTGGATCTACTGTGTTCCAGATCTGCCAACTCCTTCTTTTGGTGTCACTTTTCCCAGTCCTTTTGACAGCTATCCATGTTATTCTTGCGTTTCCTCTCCTGTCCCCCAATTTCATTTTTGATAATATTTGATAAGTTAGCTCATATGTTTGGAGATCATGGTGATTGTCAAACTAATACTTTTGGGGTTCTCTCTTGATAGTTTAGTCCTTCTCCATTGGGACTATATACACCTGCTTTACCATTCCATGCTAGCCATGACAGACCTCAATAAAATAGTATGGTACTAAGTGTTCGTTCTTGGTCAGTGCTGGGCATTCTATAAATGATGAGTGGGTCACTTGGAACTTTAGTTAGATGTGCTTAATGTTCTGGTTGTCTTTTCATTTAGGCTTCGAATCAGTTTGTGTGTTACTTGTATGAGTAACAACTTTAATGTGAGTCCTTATGTAAGTTCTTACTATCCTTGGAATGTTGGTTTTAGTTGATGTTGCGGTTCAACTTCATCCTGACTCTTGTTCTTTAGCCTGACTATGATGCCTTGCAACATGTTGATTGGTTGCTTGGGTACTTCAAATTCAATAGAATTATAGTTTCTCACTTTTTCCCAAGCTTTTATAGCTTTGTCACATTGACAATCTGAATACATAAGCTAGGATCATGGGATAAAATGTGATATTCGTTCTCAGCTTGACGATGGTGTGCTTGTTTGTTAATATGTTCCAATATCTCCAACTAATGAACCCTCGAAAAAAATAGGCAAACTACGATTTTTGCAATTAAGAACTCTAAAAGACCCAATGTCCTTAGTCCGTAATTTCTTTCATGGGGGAGCAGGAGGGGGAGGAGAGTTACTTTCACATACATGATTCATGATAATGAACTAAAGGAAGCTGCCCCAAGTATGTCATAGACATCAGAAATTTTGGCAAAGCTGAAAGCTATGAATGCTATCAACATACCCATGTTGGAGTTGAGGAACAGGTTAACAAGGCTGCTTCTGGTTGGAATTAGAGTCGGGAAAGGTGGAATCTTATCTGCACTCGGATTTCTTCTGAGCTTACAAACGGTGCTTATTCATGCAAATTAATAACTGGGACTAGCAAATCTATCTCTTGAGCGAATAGCTTGCTTAATCGGTTGTAACTAAGTATGCTTTACTTTGAATGCAATGAAGCCGTGCATTATGTATGCTAACTTTACTGCGTATTTTCGTTTTGGTTCTTCTACATATGGAGTGATTGATGCTCTGGCCTTCAACTTGATGATCTGGCATTGCTGTTGTGTGTACAGAATAGATTTGAATCATGGAAGAATGAACAAGCTAGGATTAAGCCATGAGATTTACCTCCTTGACATGTCTTGCTTGTTGAACACATTCAAGTAACTCCAACCAGCTAATACTAGGAAGTAGGAAGTATGCTTCAGTAGAAAGTAAATCGATGCTTGGATTATATTGAGATGTGTTTACGTTCTGTTTTAAGTCAAAAACGTTGTAGTTACTCCCAAGTTGTTAAACGTTCATGTTGCCACATGGCTTTGCTTTTGATTTTGAGTCATGGAGAAGTTAACAAGAATGGTTTGAACTTCTTTTGTTTATTATCCCTGTATTCCTTGCTAACTCATTTGATTGTATTTGCTGAAGATAAGTGTAACTGTATATCAGCAGCTGCATGACAGACTGATCACAAGTTCTTGTATTGCTGTCTGAGAGATATTTATATTGCTCAGTATCTGACATACACGTCTTAATTGACATGCAGGATTCATTCTGTTCCTTGGACTGATGATGGACAGATTGCACCATTACATCAGGGAGTTGCGCTTGCTTAGAAAGACAATGGAGGCTGCAAAGAAACAACAGAATAGAAACTTTGATGATGCGAAAAATGAGAATGAGGGGCGTAAAGCTGTAGAGGAAGAAATTGCTGCTTTGAAGTCTAAGATCAAGACCCTGGAATCAGATTGTGCTGCCAAAGCGGATGATGCTGAGTCTGCTAATTCTAAAGCAGAGGCTTTGAAGAAGCAATCTGAAGGCCTGCTTCTCGAGTATGACCGTTTGCTAGAAGACAACCAGAATCTTCGTAGTCAGTTGGAGGATTTGGGTGTTGATGGCAAGAAACACATGTAAAGAAAAAAGCATCACAGAATTTCTGAGACATATATGGGTATCTCTGCCTGATTGGAAGATATTGGAAGGTGCACGCATTGCACAGGCTTTGTTGCGACTCTGTGTCTGTGGTTGCGACCATTAGAGCTTACTTCCATTCCCATAGAACTTAGCCTTAATTTCCTGATAACGTACTCTTTTTCTCGTACAGTCATCTCCTAATGTGTACCACATTATGGAGTCTCTAGTGTGTAAGGTGTTTCTCTGTGTGAGAACTAGTTACTCTTTATGTTTTTGTATACATATACAAGACCGAAAGAAAAAAGTGTCTTATGCAAATTTATCTGCCTGCTCAAATTTGCAAGACAAGATTTTCATAGACGCAAGACGCAGCTATTTGGGTAGTCGTCTCTGATCTTTGGAGCAAGTATTTTACTCTGTATGAGCATTGACATCTTTGTTGGGCATTAAGATCCTCAACTCCTCATCCAACGCTATGTGAGCATCGTTAAACTACCATTGCATTGTCGATTTAAGAGCTAAAAACGCGCCTTCTTTCCCAAAATCTCCTTTAAAGTTGTAAAAACTCGCCTTCTTTCCCAAAATCTCCTTTAAAGTTGATTTTTTTTTTCACCGCGTTTACATTTGTTTTGCAAATAAGTACAGAAATCCGATGAAATTAATATTACATCGACAATTCTGAATAAAATAGAACCTTTTTCATGCTAAAAGAAAGTCGTTTATTTACTTCTACCAACTAAAGGTGGTTAAATCGACAGTCAGCAACGCGGTAAAATTGTCAGAGTTTCACCGATCAACGGTGGGGAAAATGTGAAATCGACAGTCGACGTTAGAGGTTTGACTTTCGTTGCTAGTAGAAAACGTAACTTGACATTGAAGACTCAAAATTTAGCAAAACGCTGCGTATCATCGTCATAAGAAGCACCTAATTGGTCGATAGCACGTCACATTACGCCACTCTCTCTCCTCTACTTCTATTACAATACAAATTCTCTCTCCTCAGCTCCCCAAATCTTCAACCTTAATTCTCTCGAACTTTCACTCAAAATTGTGTCATCAAGGTAATAATTCCTCCCAAACCCATGTAGATCTGCATGTTATTCTTCACCATGTCTTGTTTTTTCTCTCGTAAATCTTGCTTAGCGTATCTCATAAGTCATAACACTTGTTGCCCATTTTTTGTTTTGCAGTGAATCAATAGACCCACCAGTTTTTTTTGGGAAGATTTAATCATGGTACGCGCTTATGTTCTTGATCTGATTAACTGACCCGCCAATTCGATTTCTGCATATCATTAAATTAATTTGTTTTGATTGTTATGAAACTATGGGGATCATGTTGTGTAAGGTGTGTCATTTACGTTTTGTTAGTTTGTTGGGCAATGCATGTTCATGGATCACTTGCTAGTATAGTAATCATTAATCAACCCTTTTGAGCTCAGCTAATTCGTACATGTGAAACAATTTTTGTGAAATTAACAACGAAATTTTAGTTTATATTGATTTTATATGCATGAATGTGCATATGAAAGGGTTGTACTTGGGGTTCACTCTTCAATTGAAGGGTGTGTTCCAACATCTGTTTGTCTTTCGAGGCGTTAGCGTAAATATACATTTTATTACTGTATGCTGAATTGGTATGTTGAGGTATAATTTCAATTGAAGGTTATAAATTCTGTAGAAAACTTGTTTGTGAAGATGTTTGGAATTGGGGAGGTTGGGAGGAGGGGGGGGGGGTTGTGGATTGGTAAGAGTCATTTACGCGTTCACTTGATTTAGTCGACACTCCAAGAAGCTATGCTATTAGAGCTATGTATGCGATTCAATGTGCTTTGATTTGAAATTGAGCTTGCTTGTTAGCTCGTCCAACATTTTATCTTCGAGCTTAGTTGTGGAATAACCATCTGGATCTGACGGTCAGTTTACCTCTTTAAGAAGTAAACATTAGGACAAGGTCGAGTTTGTGTTGTTCTTGTTGCTCAATTGGTAGCATTGCTATTGCGGGGGATTTTATGAAATTATTTTGGCTTGTGTTAAAGAGTTCAGACTTAACTGCTGAAGTTCATGGATATAGGATTGCTAGAAGTTAATGTAATACTATAAAAGTGACAAGGGTTAGGTCTTGTGCGGAGTTTTCTATAGATTATCAATGGTTTTACTTTTGGTTAAGATAATAGTCTATGACTGCTGTGAGCACCTGTTTTGCCTTAAATTTAGTTACTTCCATGATGGTTTCCCTTGCTTGCATATTGTTTATTAAATTGCAAATTAAATGAAAAAGGAAAAAATTTTATGACACAAATTATGACCCTTTGAATGAAGCTGTAAGAAAATACTAGTGCAAACGGTGCCTCGTTGGTACTGGTTAGGATACCTTATCTTGATCAGTTTCATTCTTATGACTAGTCATGCAATAATTGTTCAGCCAATCACCTCTTTGTCGTTGACCGTTCATGTTTGGTGAGATGCTAGCATATTCATACAGTCTAAGTTGAAAGTTATAGGTTTTAGTCTTTTAGAGACAAACTTGGTTCAAGGTGATTTGATTAGTCCTTGAAGTTGCTCATTAAGTTTGAGATGGTTGGGCAAGGGAGACGTGATGCTAAAGCCTTCTTCAATATTTTTTTCTCTGGATGTTTAGAACCAGTGGGCTATCCAGCATGATTGATACTTCATATGAAATTTTGAAAATTGTAAGAGAACTGTGGTTACCTTCGGCTGTTAGAATGATGTTTGGATGAGTAGGCTGTGAACTAGTGAGTGTGAAGGGAATCTGACAGGTAGAACATGTAGAAGTTAACATAGATTAATCTAAATCGCTAAATCTGAAAATGGCCAGCTTTAAGCATTGTGCTGAACTGCTGAATTGTCTATAGTTAAGCAGTAAGTCAGTAACAGTATAGATCTTATGTTTTCAGGCTTCAAAGATCTTAAAGGGAAGCAATTTTTTTATAGGTTTTGCTTGGTCAACTGGATTTTTTTAAGGGTATTGTTGTACCACTTGATCAGGCTGATTTTTTTTTTTTTTTTAATAAAAATCCCAATTTGGTTATGTCTAACAATGAGTGACATTCATGGGTAGAGTGAATTTCATGTTTACGTTACATTGTTCTTTCTTTCTTTCTTTTTTTCCTTTTAAAAAAAAAAAAAAAATAGGTTTTTGCTAGTTGTTTGGTGACCCTAACTTTGGTTTGCTTAAGGGAACCTAAGTTTAGCAAGTTCAGCCTTCGTAGTTGTAGTTCTGCTGAGACCTGCCAGTTAATTATATTACTGCACGGAATATAAAGGTCGGTGTAATTTTGTCCTCCAAGCCTTTGTACTTGCATTGTTTAAGCAAGTTGTGTGCACAAGGGACAATATGATACTTAATGGTCAACTAGTTAGTCTTGCTTAATTTAGAGGCCAGTTGGTTATGTAAAACAATGAATGAAATTTTATGGGCAGAGTGATTGTATTGTTTTCCTTACATTGTTCTTCGTGATGAGATCTGCCAGTTAATTATATTACCGCATGAAGATTTAAGTATGGATATTAAGGTTCAGCATTTTTGTAACTGATACTCATGTGAGGGTAAAAGGATATAATATTGTCTTCTAAGTCTCATCCACTTAGCAATTGGCATTAGCGTTATGAGTTGTAACTTTTTTGCAGGCTACAAGTGAGGTTGAGACGAAAGGCATCAATCCAGGGCTCATCGTTCTGTTGGTTATTGGAGGACTTGTATTATCCTTCTTGATCGGAAATTATGTACTGTACGTCTATGCACAGAAGAACTTGCCACCAAGGAAAAAGAAGCCTGTGTCAAAGAAGAAGATGAAGAGAGAGAGGATGAAGCAAGGTGTTGCACCTCCTGGAGAGTAAATATATTCGAGTCTGCAGCAACTGTGTTGTCTAGTGTCATTCTCGATTCTTAGGTTCTGCTTCAGGACTTTTTCTTGGTGTAACTCTAAAATTACCTTGAAGTCTTTTTGTAGTTAGTTACAGGTTAATCATCGATGTTGTTTTGATAGGCTGTATGAGAGTTATAATAATTGCTTTCGTAAACAAGGTCCTTTTACTAGTTCACCAACTGTTGGAAACCATCCTGAGTCGTGCCATTGTCGTGATAGGTCGATGTCTCTTGATCAGATGGCGAAATGTTTCACTCGTGGTCCGTTGTTCTGTTTGCCTGGGTCCTCTAATCTCTAGAGGGTGTTGACCTGAAGCCGATAGAATCTAGTTAAGAATTGTTTGATCGTAAGCTGTTCTGTGTTTGATCTTTAGATTCTATAACGACTTTGATCGGAATCGGTACTCAACTCTTATTGGAATTTGATCTAAACATATACCAAAACCACAATTGGCTCAACCCGTGTCCATATTAACTTGGAGTATACTGCACCCTAATGAATCCTATCGTATCTGAATTCAACCATAACTTGTCATACTCGTGAACTAACCCAATCTGCTTTCAACAGAATGCCCCGTTTGCCAAGTCTACTACCCTTACCGAGCAAGCAAAATCCACCTCAATATCCGCACTCCCTCCCCACTCCCCACTAGGGCACAAATTCATCCATTGTGACTCGCTTGGTGGGTGAAAGGCCGATAATGGCTAAAATTGAATCCTAATTTATGGAGAGATCTCAACTAACCAGGTATAACCGGACATAAACCCGATAGTCCCTATTATTCAACACACCCAACCCCAACTTATAAAAATGCTCCACTAGTAAATAGTAAGCACCACTTGGTCATAAAATACGATAATTCATCCAGTGAGTTTTGGTGAAAAGCTCCTGAAAATGGTTACTGCATTCTGATCAAGCTTCCAACAAGGATCCACCTATCACTATCACACTCTCATCAATAGTCTTTGTTTATATAAATGCAAAGGAAGACAAGTTCACTATTACAAGTAACTTCATGCACACACTTGTTGTTCAATAATTTTGTCATCATCATCCATCCATCCATCCATCCATCAAAAGAAATTATCATTTGTTCGTCTTTGTTTGTTGGGTAAATTTGTAAAGATGCAGAGATTTTTTGCAGCTAGAAAGACTATTTCTTGCGCATTATTATCAAGTAGAAAGAACCCAACTGAGAATTTTGCTGCTTTCTCTACATCCTCCCTCCTCCTTGATGAAACCCAGAATCAGGTTCAACTTTCTCACCTTTTTCCCCCGCTTTTAATTGATTAATTAAGCTGTTGTTTATGTTTTTATCAAGTTTTTCTACATGGGGTTTTTAATCATAATGTTAATTGTTTTTGTTATAATGTGGGGGTTTTTTTTTTCCTTCATTTTTGTACTCTTGTTCATCAAATATGGTGTATGCTTATGATGATTCTGATAGTTGAGTATATTATAGTCTTCGAAATTATTATTGTATATAGTATGATAAATTCATTGGTCATATCATTTACAAGGTGAAGTACCTTTCTTTTGTGACATTTTTCTAGTACTTGATATTTTATCTTTCACTTATTTAGTTTGGCGACATATACGAGACGGTTACATATGACGTTCCCAAATCATTTTGGGAATAAGGCGTGATTGTTGCTGTTATTTATTTTGGGCCAAGTGGTAGTGAGCTGTGATTGCAAAAGGTGGGAATGGGTGGATTATTCTAAGTCCCTAATTTTAGTTTTTTTTTTTTTTTTTTTTTTTTTAATTTTCAATTCATTAATTGTTCTGGTACAACTGAACTGATTGTGATTGAAAACAATGGTGTGGGAGGATTATAAATAGATGATGTGATCAAACTTCCATGAGATTATCGAATGACGCGATGTAGTCTTTGTTATTTAAGTGATGAGGTTGGTTGTGGGATCTGGTAAGGTTATTGCTGCGGCTGTAATTAGGTGGAATCATGTGATTGAATGATCCTTGAAGAGGTGATTGTCCATTTTGGATCTAGTGGTGAGGATATAGGTCTGAACTTCATGTTGCTGATATGGTTGAACTATTTAAATGTTGCCTATTAAAATGTCGAGACTCTTGGAATGAGCCCGTTGAGACTAGACTTTGTTATGGTTCAACAACATCTTTAACCTCAGTGCCTTAAAGGCTCCCGCCATAAGGCGGGTTAGGAGGGGTCGGATGCACGCAAGCCTTACCCCTATTGAAATATAGAGAGGCTGCTCACGGATGACCCAAAATGAAAATTGCGTCGAGAATTGCACCGACTGACTGTTACTTCACAAAATAAGAACCACAGGCAGTTTTATGAGTCATTTTGCTTTATTCCATTATATCCCAAAAACCAAAGAATAAGCAGTCTTTAGCTCCATTGGAAATGGAAAGCAGATTTTGTTATGGTTATGAGCTAAAATATGGGTGACTTTGTTATGGACATTGTTAAGATCCAAGTGAAGGATAGTTTGACGATAATGTAACCTTTGTCCGACAAATTCAGCACATGCGCTGATAAATCATGATTAGCATTCGTTTTTTCTCTCTGGGTGTCTTTCAGAGTAAGGGCTTTTGAGGCTTTGTTGGTGCTGATTCCGTTAGGTCTCTTTCTCTTATACATAGTCCTAGTCTCCAATAGTGCTAGTGTCCTGCATTGCTTTAGCCTTGCCAGACCAACCTTAGCATTTCTTCTTTTTTTTTTTTTTTGTTTTTTTGTTTTTGGTAACAGTAGCATAACGAAAGAAAAGTTGCAAGGTAGTTTTAAGTTACACCACCACTATTACAAGGTGATGTAACTTAGAACCTTAGCATTTCTATTATATTTTGTCCTTGCACACACGCCCACTGGGACTTGCTTTCCAAAATTGAGGTTCGTAAACTCTGAAATCACAAAGCTTAAAGGCATCAAAATATTACCGCTGAAGCCTGTGAAGCTCCCTTGATTAAGTAGTTCTCCATATACAAATATTACCTCATTGTTTACACGTGAATTTTCATATCTAGGCGCACTTTTAACCTTTGCCTCCTGCTTACTCTTGCTTCATACAAGAAGTGGCCACAGCAGTTTGCCTCTATGGTTTGTAAATCTAGGGACAGTGATCTCTTTGATCAACAACATCTTTAACCCCAGTGCCTTAAAGGCTCCCGCCATAAGGCGGGGTAAGGGAGGGTCGGATGCACGTAAACCTTACCCCTATTGAAACATAGAGAGGCTGCGCACAGACAGTGTTATCTTCGATCACCTAAAGAAAACTGATAATCTCATCTATCTTGTCCAGAAAATGGTACTTCTGATTAGAATTTGATGTAATAGGTTTTGAATCAGGTAAGTATTGGAGTCAACGTGTCTTATTCAATGAAATAGAACACTTCAGATTCTCTTTGAGATTGGCTTAGCATTCAAGTGTTTGTTGAAACATGACTAAATTTGATAATTATCAAGTTCCAATAGTGTACTTAACGGTTTATTACACAATGGGAAATAGATGTCAAAACCAAGCAGCATCATTTGCGTCTTGCATACAATTGGTCACTGAGAAATGGTATATTACACTAGGATGCTTCAATTTTGCATGGCTGATGACATTACTATTTCTAGGCATTGGATAAATCTTCTTAAACTGGTCTCATACAGTGCATTTTCTTCCCTTACTACTGAAAATACTTCACTAACCTTCGGGTTCTGTCTTAATGGGCTTATGTCCCACTGGGCAAGGTTTTATCTTGGTTTTAGCGAAATTGATTGGTAATTTCCGTAAGAATGTATAGAAAGATTCCTATATTACTCAAGTTTCATTAAAAGTAAAAGTCTAAACTCAGCCACACATGGAAGCACAACATCAAGTTATATGAACATCCTTTTCTTAAATATAAGGTCACGTCGAATATGGCTAATCTTGTTGGATGAAAGAAGTATTTTGTTACTCCGTGTTAAGAAAGACAATTTATTCTTGATGTGTGCTGATTTGAAAAGTTTAGCCACATAAGTTGCTTGCTTGAAATTAAAAAAAAAAAAAATAGAGAGAGAGAGAGAGAGACCCAATATGTTGATGACAATTTTCAATGAAAATGTTGGAATGCTTAAACTTTGGTTAATTATAAGCACTTTTCTTATGCACTTCTGCCTAATATACGTTTTTACCATTTTTAAAGTTCAAAGAAAGTGTTGCTCTATTCGCTCAAGAAAATATTGCACCTCATGCAGAAAGAATCGACAAAACAAATTACTTTCCACAGGTTAGTTTATTATGTTAATAGCCTATAAATGTTTTATTCAAGATTTCAGATCCTCCAATTAAATCAACTTCTGCTTTCCTGCTAGGATGTGAACCTTTGGAAACTTATGGGGGATTTTAATCTTCATGGCATTACTGCACCAGGTCAGTTTCAGTACATGCCACATGATAATTACTGAAATTCTCCTTACATTGCCCAGTGTCCACTGGTCCCACTTACAAACTTAACCACAACTTACGAATTTCCAGATTTGTTGCATACTTGTATTTTAATCTAATTTAATCAGAGAGGATATTGCTTCAAAGCAACTGAACGAATTTGTTACTCTATATGTATGATTTGTATGCAACTAATTTGTATGCAATATTATCTGGCACCTTCTGTTTTCTCTGCTTTTCTGTTTGTTTGTTTCTTGATCCTCTACTTCTACCAGCAGCTCTCTGTGTTTGTATAGATTTTCTCAAATTCTTCTTTGCCACCCTTGTTCATACTATAATATTAATGGGTTTTGTCACAGAGAAGTATGGTGGACTTGGGCTTGGTTATCTCTACCACTGCATTGCGTTGGAAGAAGTTAGCCGTGCTTCAGGATCAGTTGGCCTATCATATGGAGCACACTCGAACCTATGCATAAATCAGCTGGTAACAGAGTTAATAATGTAAAAAATGATTATATCTATGGACTACGCTATATACATGTTAAAGCGTTGTTCTTATACTTCAGGTGAGGAATGGAAACCCTACACAGAAGCAGAAGTACTTGCCAAAGGTACAAGTCTTCTAAATTGTGCTATTCAATTCTAATTCGAAGTATGCTTTCTAGTAGAGAAATTGGACTGAACTGACATACTTTTGGTTCATCTTAGTGGTAAAAGTTGATATGGTGACCATGGAACCTATTCTTTTCTTAGGGGTTTGATCAAAGCTTTTTATTTCTTTGTTATGATGGCATCTGACCTAGTGTTGTCAGGCTATTCGAATGGTCAAAATGAAAGAATGTAGGGGAGGGGGAGTATGGTTCCTTGAGGAAAGGGGCGTAAGTCCCAAGTGTTACATTCCTTGTATATTTAAATATATACAGCCTTATCCCTAATAAAATGAAGTGGCTTCCTGGAGAATCTACCTAAAAGTCATTGCTCAGGCATTTGTAGCACACTTATAATGCTCACTTTGATTGCAATTTGCAAACAAACCTGAACACTTAGAAAATAGCTTTATTAGCATCATTACTCAAGTTAATGTGTTTTTGTACATGAAGCTCATCAGTGGGGAGCATGTTGGAGCCTTGGCAATGAGTGAACCGAATTGTATGTTTTCTATTTAAATACTTCCCGTCAATAATAAGAAGTTAGAATTACTCATGATACTTATTGGTTAACCTGCTGAATGCCTCAAACTCTGTAGCTGGCTCAGATGTTGTTAGCATGAAATGTAGAGCTGATAGGGTTGATGGCGGCTATATCTTAAATGGGAACAAAATGTGGTGCACAAATGGTCCGACTGCTGAAACACTGGTAAGCACATGCTTAGCATTCTTTTGAACAATTACATGATTCTTATATGAAAATCAAGATAATTACATTGGGTAAGTAGTGTTGAAATGTAAATGCCTTGCCAACTTTATGTTGATGTATACATATCAACAAGGTTTTAGCTTAAAGGAATTTTTCCTCTTCTCTCCCTGTACCATATGAAGTCTTGTTTATCAAAGGTTACCATCAAAGTGCTTTTACTTTAAGTTATAGTCCCCAAACTGATTTGGTGTTGGATGGAATGTATCGTCATAACATGAGAGCAATGAAAGTGTAGAAATTAGGGAGAACACAACACCAACACGAACAAGGTTAAATGAATAAAAAGAAAAAAGAAAAAAAATTAAGAAAAGAAAATGAGTAATGATGTGGATCTGCCTATGTCTTACATTCTCGATTCTGTTTCAAGCTAAGATGCAGATCATTTAAGAACACGTTAAGGAATCTGAAAGGTCGCAGCCTCGCAGGATATCGAGCTACAGTTTCTAAAATTCACAGCTTTAGCATATTATACTGGTGGAGGTGAAATTAATATAGACAGACTGCTCATCTGTATACTTCTTGATGCAAGTAACTTGTGTTCAATGAAGTTGCATTTGCTTTATCTAATCCTGTATTCCTGTAAGAAAATTTCTGAACTAGATGTTGGTAACTGGTGCCTATTTCACTTGAAAGAAAAGTCTAGTGAAAATTATTTTTGAAAAAGTTATCAGCTTATATTTCCAAGAAAAAATAATACTCCATAATAATAGGTTGTCAGTTCTAGTTTCAGTTCTAGTTAAGGTTTTGTTCAGTATCGCATTTTTAAGTAGGCAATCCCTTCATTTCACAATAAAGATGAGGGTAAGGTATATTTATTATTCCAGCCTTTAACACTGACGTTACTGTCCCGTCAGTTTGATATAAAATGCTTTATTAAACTTATTTTTCCCCTGTAAAGTGATCAATCTTGTTGAAGCAGATTGTTTACGCGAAAACAGATATGGCTGCTCATTCAAAAGGAATCACTGCATTCATCATCGAGAAAGGGATGCCCGGGTACTAAATGAGATGATTCTGATTCATTTTTTCTTGAAGTATTGTTTTTCTTCCTCTGAAGGCTTATTAAGAATCCTAATTTGCCGTTCATGCTTATTTTGACCAACTTAAGTTCTACTGAAATTTGAATACCTTCATTTTTCCAAGTATAATTTTGGAGAGGATGAGTTCTTATGAATTGTCAATATGCTACATCAGAAGCTGGCTTGCCAAGAGTCCTTTATAACCACCTTAAGTATTCCTGCAATGGCTATGGCATCTTCTGATTCCAATTATTATTTAAATAAACACTTGCGAGGAAGATATAGGTAGGACTAGGGAGAGGAAGGAAAATTTGTTGCTGCGGTGGGGTACGCGTTTGATACTTGATAGCTATGTAATGGACTCTGGCAGGGAAGAACTATCCCCACCCTCTCAGGATTTGAAGTTTTTATAAACCATCTATGGAGATTTGTAGTACTTATTGAGCCTCTTGTAGGGTCAAATTTGTTGCCATTTTCTTAGTGCCTCCATAATGGTCAAGTTTCTTTGATCACTCAGTTTTGATATCCCAGATGCTGCTGTCTTCCAATGCTATATTTAGAGTGATTTCATAGAGACCTGCTATCCCATTGCACTGCAAAAGTTAATCTTGTGGCGCTTCATCCAATCATTCTTAAACTTGTCACAAGTGCATATGTAGCCTTTCTTAATTCTAGTTCTTGGAGATTGAAAATCATCTATCAATCATTGAAACTTGAGCTATGTTTTCTTTATTTTTCTTTCTTCATTACCCCTATCTCATTACTTTCTCTTTTTGCATAAATGGCAGATTCAGCACTGCTCAAAAACTAGACAAATTGGGAATGCGAGGAAGTGATACGTATGTCTTGCCACTCGTTGATTGAAAGCTTATGCACAGTTTCTTCCAGTGTATATAGCTTGCTTATGATTTGGTTGATACTGTTATCCTATGCAGATGCGAGCTTGTTTTTGACAATTGCTTTGTGCCCCAGGAAAATGTCTTGGGGGAAGAAGGAAAAGGTAGTCACTTAAAACATTTGCACTACGCCACATAAAGAACATTTCAATAGTCAATAGATTGACCACAATCTATCTCATGATCTTGCCTGCTCAAGCATTATCAATTGGAAAAGTATGATTTTTCTTTAAAATGACCATACTATTGTCAAGCAAAGGCTGCCCTGCTCTTTTTATCATAAACAACACAAATGTTCAGCCTTTTTTCTAAATATTCACATTGCCTTGTTTCTGGTGGACAGAGGACAACCCCATACAGTTTTATAGGAAGTGTTTCAACATTTCTAAATGGTTCACAACGTTTTTGAAATTTCATGGCGCGCACAAGACGGTTACTGGATGTCGATTCATGTTAGCCGACCCCAAATCATTTTGGGAATAAGGCTTGGATATTGTTGTTGTTGTTGTATAGGTGAATCTCATTTGTGTCGTCAAGAAAAATCATAGAGATCAAATTATGCTAGCTGTCAGCTTGCCCTAAAATTTTCTGCAGGGCTTGCAATTGGCTGCGTAACACATAGGTCTTGACTGTTTATTAAGGCTTGAGTTAGGCTTTGAACTTTTGAAAGTGATACGAGATGTTGGAAAATGGAATGTCAACATCTTGACAGTAGTTATGTTATGTGCTGATAATGTCTCAAATTTCTATCAGAGGCTTGCAGGCTGCAGTACTCAGTGATCATTTATGTGGAAATAACAAGATTTTTATGGATGGCAGCTTACATCTACTGTAACTTCTATGCAGGGGTATACGTTATGATGTCAGGACTGGACTTGGAGAGGCTTGTGTTGGCAGCTGGCCCTCTTGGCATTATGCAAGCTTGCCTTGATACTGTTCTTCCTTACATTCGACAAAGGGAACAGTTTGGGCATCCAATCGGAGAATTTCAATTTATACAGGTTGCTTTATATTATTTTTGAGAAGTATTTCATAATCTTCTAGCTCTTTTTCAGCATATAAGTTGCTAATGCACTTGTTGTATTTCTCAATGCAGGGGAAAGTAGCTGACATGTACACTTCCCTGCAATCATCAAGGTCTTTTTCTTTATTGACTTTTTTGTCTAAAATGATGGTTTTCAGTTCTCATGAGCAAGCCAAAAAAAAAAAAAAAAAGCTGTTCTCCACTTTCTGGAGTGAAGAGGGTGTGGGGATGAACAAATTTTAATTTTCTGAGTATCTTGTGCAGGTCATATGTGTATTCTGTTGCAAGAGACTGTGACAGTGGAAACGTTAACCCCAAGGTTCATTCCTGTATTTTGCATCTCTTATTTCATCTCATCTTTTTTCATGAATTCTCGAGTGTGAAGCTATTTTGATAAACTTTACCAGTTTTGTTTTGCCGCAATTAATTTGTTCTCCTTCCATCCCATAAATGTAAAAAAACTGGACATTTTAGGGCCTCTTAGAGCATTGTGTTAGAGAGACTAGACGTTTTAGACCTCTTAGAGCAATAAATTAGACTGTAAGAGTGGTGATACGGAATGCTGAATATCGTGGGACTTTAGTCAAAGACTGTTTTTGTATTATAGAACTGTTATGGCATATGAAGAAAAGGTTAGTAAAGGGATTTTGTGATATTGCTTGTCTTGGCTTCTTTCTGATGGAATCTATGATGGAATTTTTTTTTATTTTAATTACAATCATGGATGTAGATTGGTTTTTCATGCATTTTAAGCTTCTATGGACATGTGATCTACACACGAATGATAATGTTTTCACTTTTGCTTAAAAACAAGAAATTTTCCCCATAGAAAACAGGAAAAGGAAAGCTTAAATCAGATCAACCCTTTTTGTGCGTACATATGATTGAGATAGTGAGTGGGTTATCTCACTTATCTGCCACCCCCCCCCCAAAAAAAACAAAAACAAAAAAACAAGGATATTGAGTTGCTGATCTGTACGATTGTTGATAGTATTTCTCATCTTAGAAGAGTAAGGATGCTGGTTGAGTTCATATAGATGGTGAAAATGTGCCATTTTGCAGTCTCAACACGGATGAGTTTGCGATTGTGCTTAATACACTATTGTCTATTGTAGATGTGTTCACCCATATAGTGTCATGTGGGTGCTGCTAGTGGATCTAGTTTGTGTGTCTAAAAGAATGAGATTGAGGACACGACTGCTTTGCAAGTATATATTGGATAGAACCTCTGTGAAGTTTCATGTCTACGTTATCCAATTTCACCTACATGATACTCTGGCAGCGTTGTTCAATTATCTTTTGTTTATCCCGTTCAGGTGTTCCCGTTTTTTTCTTTTGTAGATGTGTACATGTGATTTACGCATATGACAAACTTTGCAGGACTGTGCTGGTGTTATACTATGTGCTGCTGAAAGAGCTACACAGGTTGCATTACAGGTAAAATGCCTTTCTCCTTTGTGCCATGAGTTACCTGAACGCTGGTTTCGGAATTTGTTCTGTCATCTGTTGTCAATAGAAACCTATTACATCACAGATATTAGGTATAACCAAGTGATGAATTTTGGATGCTTTCTAGTGAGTGATGACAATGCCTTAACAGAAATTTCTAAGGCAGATGCTCCATTTTGCAGGCTATACAATGTCTTGGAGGAAATGGTTACGTGAATGAATATCCGACAGGGCGTTTTCTTCGGGATGCCAAACTATATGAGATTGGGGCAGGAACAAGTGAGATAAGAAGGATGATAATTGGCCGCGAACTCTTCAAGGATGAAGTTTGCTGAGCTATTACGGAATAGCCATTCCTTAGTGGGGATTATAATTGGCCGCGAACGCTTCATCATTTCTCCAGACGCTTAGCATCGTGTCCGGAATGCAGGGCTCAAGATCTGCAAATGAGTGGCGTGCAGGTGACAGCAATGCAACCAAATAGTCGACGTATATATTAGTTTCGTATATACGGAGTATGTGCTTTAGGACTTCCATCTGTTCAGTGACTTCAGTCCATGTAATGTTGTGTATCTTGTATTCTTGTTCCGGTTACTTGGAAACAGCAAATCTATACTACACATTTAATAGTCTAACATCACGGATGACGTGGCGTAATATTAGAGCATTTGCAAAAAATTAAATTCATCTCATCGCCTACGTGTCAGCTCTATATTGCACTAGCATGTGTCACAGCTTTATCAGGAGACTTATTAATGCGGTGTAAACTTAATCTTTTAAATGACCCACTTTGACGTTATGAATCACTTCAATTTCTTATACATTAATCTTATTAAAATTCCTTAAATTAATCATTATTAATCACACCATTATTCATCTTAATAACGACATTAAACATGATGACTCTTGGCCTTTCGTTTGCTAATTGTGTCAGTTACATCTACTTCGAATTAGTATATATATACGCTAGGTATCATTTGATTTTGGTGTGAAAATTAATATCATTCCCTACATATACATTGAGTTTATCAAAGACAGAATTTTAGTTATATGTATTCATTGTAGCTCGAGTCTCTAAAGTTTAAGTTTTACCATCAAAATATGATGGTGTGTCGCTAATCGATATTGTAATTTCAAATAGTTATATTGTACTCTACAATGAGATGAGAAATGATTTTTTTTGTGTTCGGGATATCATCTTGAATTGGTCATGTTTATTTCCAACATTGTGAATGATAATTTCATTTTCATTTAAGATATAGCTAACATGTTCCAACAACTCTACAAATAAATTAAAAACGATAAAACGCTTTCCTCTTATCTGTCACGTTTATGCTTATTGTACTTGAACTCCTATTATCATTATTTTAGTTCCAAATATGATTATCTTGGTATGTTTATTTTCGGTAACATGATAGACAATTATATTTTAATTTTTGGTATAGCTAGCTAACATGTTATAAAAACTCTACAAATAAATTAAAAAGATCCCGTGATTTCACGGGGCAAAAAACTAGTTATATTCATGATTCTTCTCAATTTCGAGCGACTTTTCTCGGATCCTGATTTAACAATCGTATTACCCCATGGGGTAAATTCTAGGGAAAAATTGCGATTTACCCTGATGTTTCCGAATTTTTCTGTTGTACCTCTCTAGTTTTCAAACTTCCTAAAATACCCCTGAAATTTGCAAAACGGAGCTTTTTGGGATTTTTGACAAACGGAGTCTAACAATGTTACTCTATTTGACTTATTTTGGACAAAAATTGACCCTAAGTTCAAAAAAAAAAAAAAAAAAAAACCTCACCGAACTCTCCTCCCATTTTCTCTCTCCTCTTCCCTACCCCTCCCCCCACCTTGCGTATTCACCACACACCAACGCAGCCGCCACCACCCCTCGGGACTCTTTCACCACCACAGGTAGCAGGATGATAAGGCGGCTCCACGACGACATCTTTTAGCCCGCGCCACCACCTCCCTCGCCACTAGGCTTGGGCAACGGGGCAGGCCCCCGTTAAAAGCCCACGACCGACCCTCTTAAAGAGGGTCAAAGCCAGGCCTATCTATTAATGGGGCGGGCCGAGAAAGGGTCAGACCCTCTAACAAATGACGCGGGCCTGGCCCTCTTAAAAAACAACAAACACAGGTCTCCCCATCTGAACAAAGACAATTTTAATGGACTTGATGCACTATGGGCCAGCCCACAAAGAAACGTTAGAAGAATACCAATAACCTTGTACATACACCACACAGTCCTCGCATTTTCTCCATTTTTTTCTTCTCTCAGTCTCTCTTAACTTCACTCATACGCTCTCTCTTTCTCTCTCCTCTCTCCTCGTTTCTTGTCCTTATCCGCTCATTCTACCCTTCTTCTTTTCTTTCCGTTGGTCGGTACGA
>JBBYHQ010001954.1:0-11753 GCA_038382645.1 Spergularia azorica | reverse complement strand
TAATCAACTGACTTAGTATATATAATATATCCCAGGTTTATTCCTAATTAGATTTAATTAGTCAACGCATTATTGTCTGAGGACACCTACTCCAACAAAACCTGTTTCAGAATGTGGCATTATCACAAGCTTTAGTGAAAGGATATGCTCAAAAAAATGTCACAAAGAGATGTCTCATCAAGGTGGATATAAGGAAGGCTTTTGACATTCTCAATTGGACATTCATCAGGAAAATGCTTGAAATTTACAGATTTCCTCCAAAGTTTTCAAAGTGGATCATGACTTGTGTTACTACAACTTGGTTTTCTCTGAAAATTAATGGAGAGGTGAATGGTTTTTTCCCTGGAAGGAGTGGTGTGAGGCAAGGAGATCCCAGATCTCCTTACGTGTTTGTAATGAGCATGGAGATGCTATCTAGGATGTTAAGGAAGCTTCCCAAATACCCTGGATTTTCTTTTCATCCACAGTGTGCCAAATTAAGCCTTACTCATCTAACCTTTGCAGATGATTTGATGATCTTTTCTAGAGGTGATGTACCTTCAGTGAACGCAGTGGTTGACTGCTTAGATGGGTTTGCTGCCATTTCAGGCTTAAATGCCAACCCAACAAAAACTGAGGTGTACTTTGGAGGAGTCCAGCAGGAGCTAGAAGAGCATATTCTTCAAGCATCAGGTTTCACTGAAAGGACTTTTCCCTTTAGGTACCTAGGTGTTCCATTGAATAATGCTAGACTGATGGTAAACATGTATACTAGCCTCATTCTCAAAACTAAGGCTAAAATCATGCATTGGTCGAATCATTTCCTCTCATATGCTGGAAAATGCCTCCTGATAAATTCAGTGATCTTTGGTATGGAAAATTTCTGGTGATCAAGTTTTCTATTGCCTAAAGGAGTCATCAAGAGAATTAACAGGCTGAGCAAGGATTTTATTTGGGGAATCAAAGAAGGTCAGAGAAAAATGTTGTACAAGAGCTGGGCTAGCTCCTGTGTCGTTCCCAGAATTGAGGGTGGTTTTCATATTAAAGAGGTTTTGAGCTGGAACATGGCTTTAATAGCTAAATGGATTTGGTTTCTCCAGGCAAACAAGAGTAGTATGTGGAGCAAGTGGATCAGGCTTTATGTTCTGAAAACTAAGTCAATCTGGGAAATCAGTGCCAAAAATCATGATGCAGAGCTGCTTAAGGGCATAATATCAGTTAGGAATGTAATCCTATCTAAAGTTGGATCTTTGAACCAGCCAAACCAGCTTCTTTTGTCATGGGGTGCTGGAGACAAGTTCCGCTTATCGAAAGCTTATGACTTCTTTCTAGTGCAGCAGAGAAGAAGGAAAGAACTAAAAGCAGTCTGGGATGGTATAAATGTTCCGAAACATAGCTTCACAGCAAACTTGGCATCTCAGCAGGGTTTGCAACTATTGATAATATTGTCAGGAGAGGAATGGTCTTGGTGAATAGATGTAGCTTGTGTAAGAGTGATATGGAGGATCATCAGCACCTTTTCTTCAAATGTACTTACTCTGCTGAGGTTTGAAGTAGAATTCAACTTTGGCTTGGTATCAAAACAGGCAGAAGCAGTCTGAAAGGTACTTTGAGATGGTATATCTGCCATGTGAAGAGGAGACACTGGAAGACTAAATGGTCGAGATGTAGTTTGGTTGCCACAATATACATGCTATGGTATGAGAGAAATTGTAGGGTGTTTAGGGAGGAGGAGCATAACATTGAGTGGTTAGTTAGAAAGATTAAGTATTATGTGTGTATTAGAATCAATAGTTACTTCAACGGGATTGTAAATGAGGATGTGTTAGATCTTCTTAATGCTTGAGAATTAGGGGTTATACTTTTTTGTAAGCTCTTGCTTTTATTCCCTATATGGATGAATAAAATGCTACTCCCTCCATTTCTTTTGATTCTTTACGTTGGGCCGGGTTTTGTGGAGGGAACCCAAGCCCAACATAAAGAATCAAAAGAAATGGAGGGAGTACTAACTTTGCTTGCAAAAAAAAAAAAAAAAATCAAAAGATAAAATTGTGAATAAAATCTTATTTATCACATTAAAATATATATTCTTATAAAAGAAATAATATATTGCAAGATATGTGAACTAAATATAAAATCCTTAAGATATTTGGCATTTTGGGAAAATCCTTTTGCAAAAACGAACTCGCGTTTCCTTTTCACCATTTTCGAAAATAACAGTTTCAGCAATACAGAGGACAGTAACTAGTACTGTTCTATGTAAAAACAAATTTGCAAAATACATGAGACAGATTGCCAATCTTTCTCTTGCACCATTTAGCACGTCCATACACTTCAATTTAACACACAAACTCAACTTACACAAAGACTATCAACTAAAGTCACTGCTAATTTAGGGTTGGAGCGGGAGAAGGGGATGGGGGTTCGTGATTGAAGAAGGGGTGAGGGAAGGGCTTTGATTCAGATGGAAGAGTAAATTTAACCGGTGACGGGCACCAATTTATTCGCCGGCTCGAGCTGAATTTGGGGTGGGGAAGCGGTGGCTTTGGGTGGTCGACATTGGCTGGTGCAGATAAGGAGGGAGAAGGGGAGATGAGAGTGAAAGTGTAACAGCCCGATCCATCACACGTCGCAACACAACCCAATAAGATGGGTAGTCACCCCTTAGGCCCATATATACTCGCCGGGCTCTAAAAGGTGAAAGCCTTGTTGGTAGTATTATGGTAGGAATATATTATAAACTGATCATATGAGCCTTAGTTTCCCAATGTCGGACAAACAAACTCCATAAACCACTTTCCAAATTCCGTAGTGTTACAAACTTCCCCACTTAAAGAACGCGACGTCCCCGACGCGCCTAAACCACATTCCATACCAACATCAACACAGGTCCATGATCTCCCTCGGTAGACGGCTGACCTGGGCCTTGCCCTAGCACTCAGCACGCGGTCGCAGGGTTGCTTTGATACCATCTGTAACAGCCCGATCCATCATACGTAGCAACACAGCCCAATAAGATGGGTAGTCACCCCTTAGGCCCATATATCCTCGCCGGGCTCTAAAAGGTGAAGGCCTTGTTGGTAGTATTATGGTAGGAATCTATTATAACTTATCATATAAGCCTTAGTTTCCCAATGTCGGACAAACCAACTCCATAAACCACTTTCCAAATTGCGTAGTGTTACAGAAAGAGATGGGGGTTGGACTTTACATGCATTGTATTTTCTTACAGCCCAAATGTCATCTTTTATATTGGGCTTGGAATGAACAGATGGACTTGTGTAAAGGTGAACGCGAGGTATGGTGAGGAAAGTACCCTCGGGTACCTAAGAATTTGCGATAAGAAACAAACACAACACAAATAATCAGTTCAGCTTAGTAACTTGCATAACTAAATTCACATTTCATCGATATCACAGTGTATTCGTTATCAATTAATTTTCAGTTTTACTTGCACAACCACGCCAAAGTTTTTCTGGCGACAAGCATGCTTATATATTCAGACCTAAAAAGTTGAAACTTTGTGCTACCACATTAACCCAAAAAAAAGTTCTCTACAAATCAACCTGATGTATACTCTCTCTATCCGAGTTTAAATACGCTATGCCAAAAATGCCCCTGTGTTGAGAATAATATACACACTAATCGGTTAATCAAAGTTTTAAGAAAATAACATAGCGGCTTAACAAAAATTCAAAGTAATTTTTTCGGAACTTTGATTAACCTTAATGTGTACACCCTATTTCGTGAGGGTGCATTTCGATATGGGTGTTTAAACTCGGACGGAGGGAGTATAGGAAACTGTATCTTTGTCCTCTTCATCATTCGAGCCCAGCATTAGAGGGGAAAGTGAGTGGAGTGGTTGGCTTTTCACATAGGCCCACCATTTCTGTAACAGCCCGATTTTCTAAGCTAGTTTAAAGATAAAATTAACTGTTCAGGCGGAAGCATCATTAGCCTAAATTAGACCTGTTACCACCGTATCTCCCCTAAAGGAAGATACTAGGCTCTCCAAAACATAAAACATTAGCAATTTGGTCACAAACAATTGTTATATTATATAAATATATCAAAAACTTCCAATTTGTTTAAAACCTAAAACCTTTGGCTTAACGACTTCATCATCTATTACAATCTGACTTCTACTACTTGACTTGATGATTCGACCTCTCCACTAGCATATGACCTATAGTCGTGCACCTGCACAATTCACAAAACACAACATTGCCCATTCCAATGAATTGAATGGACTTGGGTATCGTAACACAACAAAGCTGGTAAATTCATCATACTTACGACACACATGTAGGACTACCGAGATACATATGCCCTCATTTGTCCAACATATAAAGGTCCTGAGACCGACGACGATCGAGTAACCAAACCCATTATTCATGCGCTGATCATTTATAGATTAACATATCATGCTAGCAATACATATAACATGACCTTGGCTATACGACAACACACACACGCGCCAATAAACACAACAAGGTATTGCAAGCGCTCATACGACATAGTAGGGCTCACAAGTATACTATAACAAAAACAGGTGTTTTTGAGACGTTTTTTTAGTCAAATAAGGACACCAAAAGCGTCCAGAAATTTCTCCTGGACACTTCCAAAAAGTGTCCTAAATTTCAGTGTCACTATTTTGGGTCGCTTTTTGGCGTCACATTTGGACGACATTTGGACGCTTTTGGACGTCCCTTTTTCTAGAAACTTTGTTCACCAAAAAGCGCCCTTACTTTTTTTGGGACGCTTTTATTCGTCAATAGATTTCAAAGTATAAGCTCTTGAGAAATTTAGCTCCAATGCTTCCCCGACAACAAAAAGAGTCCAAAATTTGAGAAATATTCTATAATATAAGTAATATCCCGAATTTTCGTGATATTTTGTAACTATATTTTTAGGAAATGAGTAAGGAATTAAATATCGAGTTTGTTTTCGAAAAAAATAAAATGATTTTAGAGGTGTTTCTAAGTTTGGATTAGCTAAATTGGACATCTTTACAATCTCGGTCCATAACTTTTTCTCTTCTAGCCTAGCTCTTCCAAAAAGGCCAACCCAAAACAAAAGTAAATCAAAAAAAGAAAAAAAAAAAAAGAAAAAACAAGAAAAAACAATCTAATATATGTAATCATGAACCCGCTCAATTCACACGCTGACATGTGGCATATAGTAATAATAATATTATATTGTAAATAAAGTTTATCCAAAATAGGCTATGATAAGTAGATGATATATGGTAATATTATTGTAATAAAGTAATATTATTATATACTTGATTTATGGAAAATAGTTATGTAATATAGTAATTACTTGATTTATGACAATTTGACCAAACATTCCACGGGTGTTTCAAAATGGGACTTTGGCTTTTGAAATGTCATTTTTCCTCTAATTACATTACATATATCCCACGGGTGATCGAAATGGGATTTTAGGTTTTGAAAGGTGATTTTCCATCTAATTACATTACGAATACCCTACGGGTGTTCAAGATGAGATTTTAGATTTTGAAGGTTAACTTTCCATCTAATTACATTACAAATATCCCTCGGGCGTTCGAAACGGGATTTTAGGTTTTGAAAGGTGACTTTCTATCTATCTAATTACATTACAAATATCTCAAGGGTGTTTGAAATGAGAGTTTAGGTTTTAGATAAAAATCTCATTTACATAATTTTAACATTTAAACATAAGTAGCTCGGGCGTTGCACGGACCATCAAACTAGTTAAAACAAAAAGCAAAACCCATTTCTCTTTTTCTCTCACGCAACAAACACAAAACTCCCTCTGCCTTCCCCTGCCCTCTACCGCGCGCGACCACCCACGCCCGCCATTCCCTGTCTTCCGCCATCGATTCCTGACGCTACCCGCCACCTTTCCGCCCTTCTCTACCCTTTCCTGCTGATTTCAGGTAACATTAAACCCTCTTTTCTCTATTCCTTTCTCCTCTGTTTTCGGTAGCATGCACCACTCGCCCTCAAAGGATACTATTCACATGAAACATGAATCGACTTATCATATACTATTCACATGAACTAAACCATGTCAAATGAGTCATAACGCCACTCACATTATTAATACACAATCATAGAACCGAGTAAGTGCGAACTTAAGCATGCACTACTAACCAAGAAGATACAATATGTGCGAAACCGTGTTTCCATGCACCATAACATGATAAAACTCATCAATTATAAATCACACATAATTATAACATCACATATTAGCAATAAACTTATTCATATTGCTCACAACAAGCATAGGACATGGTAAGTATGAACTTACACTCTTAGCTACCGGGAACGGCTCCATACCGCAAGTTAAGCGTACTCAACCTCCACGAATTGTCCTCCAATTAACCAAATAATCATGGGACATAAAAACACTACAGATCAATATTTAACTCACCAAAAATGTCTCAAAGAAACCAAGTATAATTTGTCCAAATCGAATGTAACAATAGGTTGCACCCTCTTCTTGTTTTAGAACACATGACTGGTGTTTCAATGATAATTGGGAGTGAATTCCTTATCTTTTAGACACAAAATCAACTGTCATTATAAAACTTCCTCTTAGGAGTATTTCAAAACATCAAACATCAGCTTTCATTAATACTTAAAGATTTAAAGCCCAAATACGTAAACTGCTCCAAAACAGAGTACCATATTCGCATCCAACTTCTAGGGACGACTATATTATCATCATCATAACGGTAGGATTTCATAATCCTAACATCAAGAGCTTGGAATGAAGTTAAATTTAGGATTTTTTTTATCTAATACATAAATAAATGAGGCTTTTATGATCAATGTACGAAGACCCTATGTTCATTAGACTAGCAGGCAAAGGAACGAGACAAGTGTTTACTTTAGAATATGATTTGGGCAATTAAATCATAATTAAAATGAAATTAACCAATATGGGTTTGTTCCCACATATTTTAAAAGTGAATAGAAACAAGAACCAAGGATTAAGCTTACCAAATAAAAGAGATATGACCAATATACCAAAACCGGTCCACAACGAACTCCAAAACGACACTACATCTTGTAGAGCCAATAAATAGAGTATAATGAACAAATTTGAGCTTGATGTCTTCTGTTAAATTGTAAATATAAAATAGTAGTTGAATTTAAGATATTGTTTCGCCTAATTTGAGTGAGAGACGAATGCCAAAAATGATGTTGTAGCTGAAGCAGCTACAATTTACTCCAACAGCAAGCAACTAGACAGCTCCGTGGCTCGTTCCTAGGCATGGCTTTGTCGACTAAGCATCTAATTGGGGTCCAATGAGATACGAGAAAGGGTATTGTCATCTAGGAGTGATAATCTAATCCTGGCACCTCGTGCTTACGAAATACGATCGGTTTTAGTCCCGACACTAAACACAAACTTCTTAAATTGTGTAGATTGAGATTGTGTAGGTTGAGAATGGACTTATATATAACTTGTGGTATTTAATTTCATATTTAATAGGAATGGCTCCTCAATTGATAGAATGGAACAATCACAATTTTGATCCGGGTTTACGTTAAGAGATTACTTAGCGACTAAGAAAACGTTTCTTCACGATTAAGAAAGCTATAGAAACGACATTGAATTGAGAATGTAACCGAACATAAGCTCCTCAAGAAACTTAATGGAATTATCTAATTCCATAACCGAGATCCCTAATTCGAGATAATGAAAGTGATTAAGGAGCCGACTATTACAATTTCCCGCTATTTCCTCTCTTTTATATGTTATGCTCGATCACAATGCACAGGCTAGCACAACCGTAACTAAACCAATCAATCACTTACTTAGAGTACAAGTTACATAGCATACAAGTATTAGAATTATTCCACTTCTACAAACTACATATACTATGGCTTGAAAGTGCGAACTTTTAAATACTTGGTAATGTTTCATTTTTACGTTTTATTAACATTTAATTTCATAAACACTTTTTTTTCTATTACTGCATAATTAACAACATCTTTCATATATGCTCCATAAATTAGGGGGCGTGGTGGAGCTTAATCGTATCACTCTTCCAAATATAACTCAATACTCTCCTAAATTTATGTGATAGGGAAATAAGGTTCGATCATCAGGGAATTCTACGAGTTACGTGCTTGTAATTAGATGCGTGATTAAATAGTGGTAACAATTGGGGGGTTTTGATTGATTTTGTGGATTAAACTAACAAGTAAAACAATAAAATAAGTGGTTGATTTATCAAGATTAGAGAGGTCTTGGTCTGGGTTATCGCCGCTAGCAATTCTAACAATCGGTCCTAGTTCCAATTCAATTATCTTTCTCTTATTAATTACTCTATTGTGGAATCAAATTCCTATTGTTCCTTAGTTATTAGTTATTAGGTGTGAGCACGACTCTAACAACCCTAATTATTAAACGTTCTAAAACAAGCGATTAGACTCGATATAATAACAGTAATAAGATTTAGAACAATATCAATAACGAATTGGGCGCATACACTAAGCAGTAATATACTATGCAAATTATGTTGTTCTTCTCTTTAATCTAATACCGATGAGCACCTAGCTAGTACTAGATCAAAGTTCTTTACTTTACCAGATTAATTAAAGGAGCTGTAATTAATAAGGCTAAGGATATATTATGCAAACCCTAGGTAGCTAATCTAGAATAAGCAAATCATAAACAATTAAAACGGAAGAACAACAATAATTAAGAGTTAGAGAAAAGAAGTAGAACTCACTATTGGATCGAATGCTAGGTTTGAATTACCCAACCAAGAACGGAATGATTAGTTCTCCATGTACAAGTGTACCGACGGTTACAAAGAATACTGAAAGATCGAATGATTTTACAAGAGTTTCAAGTTTGCAATTTATACTAAATAAGAATTGAGAACAGAAATTAGGAAGAAAAGGCTTTTGGAAAGCCCGACCGCTGATAGCCGCTGGCGCGGCGGATTCTTCAATTCGGCATTGCATGCTTCCCGTGGGCGCGGCTAATTATCGTCCCTGTGTGTCACCCGTGGGCGCGGCACCTTTCACCGTGGGCGAGGTAAACTGGTTCGTCAGGCTGTTTTCAAACAGTCGTATCTCCTTCATTACTTTGCCAAATAAGGCTTATGACCACTTCCCGAAAAGTTTAGATCATGAAGTTTCATCTCCAAGTGGTATGACAGTAATATTCCAAATAGTTTGAGATATGAGCCATCAAAGTTGACCTGTCCGCAAATCCGCTCAAAACTTATTCGAATGGCCACATATTCGATCAAAAACATTACAAATCAAATATATGAAATGTGGACCAATAATCCACTTAATAACATTCTAATCATCGTATGAAATAGCACTCGAAATCCTGGTACATCAGGGAGTATCCGGTCTGAAGTGATAATTATGTCATAACTAAGAAGTAATCTCAGCGATTGATTACCCTTAACTCCATGACCTTTACTGCATAACTCCAGTCACTTAATTCCACGAAGTAAAACCAGTAACTCCAGTTGCTTAACTCCACCAACTAAAATTAATAACTCTAGTCGTTAACTTCATTAATTAAAAATATTTTAACTCCTATCAGTATCAGTAATTCCAACAATGTCAACGTAACTCTCGTAACTCTGATATAACTGCACTAACTAAAACTCGTAACTCCAATAACTCCAACTTAACTCCATTTATTGAAACACGTAACTCGAATAACTTCAACTTAACTCCAATAACATCAACTTAACTCCAAATCATAAACACGTAATTTAAATTAACTCCACTAACTAAAACACGTAACTCTAATAATAGCTCCACCAAATAAAATACGTAACTCCAAAAACATAAAAACAAAAACATCATTTCACCATTTTCTCTCTCCTCCCACACCACACCAAATCTTATGCTTTTTTGTGACTGTTAGAGTATACTTCAATTCAAAGTGGTAATTTTATTGACCCGACAACGACCCGACCTGAACCGTAGAGACCTGACCGGACAATGACCCGAGTAGTTATGCCACAAAATTGAACTCATGGCCATAGATGACAATTATAAACTAAACCCGATTGTGACCCAACTCGAAACCGACCCGATGTTTCGAGTACGCATCGGAAACCGAATAGACAACAGAATAAGGTTATGTTCCCTGTTCTAGAAAACTGTTTTGACAGAAAGACAGTACAAACCGTGGGTCTGTTCTATAAGAACGATTTTTGGTCTTTTTGTGTCTTAAAGAACGAAAATAAAAGATATGAACGAATGAATCTCATCCCTTAGAGATCTAATCGAGCTAAGCTAATCCGATCGCCTAGTTTTAGCCTTTGACCTCTAGTACCTCTAGCCGATCAAAGATAGAACGGGTGCCTTCTGTTCCCTGTCTTGAGTTCAATTACCTTTAGAACTTAAACAAATGCAAAGGGTGAGAAAAACTTTCTCAGACTTATTTTATTGCTTTTTCTTAATTCACCGATACATACATACAATAAACGTCCTAGACTTGTTTAAATAGTAAACATAAACTCTAGAATATTCCATAAACTAACCTAATACAATATGGAAAATAAGACTCCTACGGAAATAAAAAATCTACTTATCCCCTTAATTATGTTCTAACAATAATATGTATAATTTTATTTCAAAAAAAAAAAAACAATAAATTGGATAATTTTATTTCAAAAAAAAAAAACAATAAATTGGATAATTAATATTAACTAATAATATGGAAAATGACCTATAGCTAAAGATCACGTCCTTCCTAACCAATATACTCGAATCCACGCAAACTGGAGAGTACAGAAGTCGGTTATATCTCCTTTATAGCAGTTTTGCACTAGCTGATGGAAGAGATATTGGTACTGTTCAATCAGGTACATGGATTCGTATCACCCGATCCGGCACAAAAGTTACTCGATAGAACCAACCCGATCTGAAATCGATTCGAAAGATCATCCGACCCGGTATGACCGGACCTGATAAAAACAGACCCGACATAACCCGACTCGAAACTGACCCGACAACCCATTTGCCACCTCTATAATAGAGTATAAGGGTACAATTATAAATTATCACTATTATGTATATGGCAAATTATTAGGTACCCCGGGGGTACCTAGAGCTACGTACCTAGAGCTATGAAAATTTATGAGTGAAAATTGAGAAATAATGAGTGAAAATATATAATGACTACAAAATGGTATATAATGAGTGAAAATTGAACAGGGGGTACGTAGATCTACGTACCCCGGGGTACCATAAACCGATTGATATATATATAGCCACCTAGAAAGGTACAACTTTCCGCACATTCAATTCATATAGACGATATCGTATTGAGTCACAAAAACGGCTTTGTGAAACCTCAAAATAATGTGGTAAACCCCAATTATTTCTCCTCAAAATAATTTGGTAAATCCCTAAATTAAGTTTTCACACACCACATTTAGCTCGTAAACATTAAGGGGGCGTTTGGTTCACGATAGTGGAATGGAAACGGAATGGATACGGAAAGGGAGTGGAATGGAAATAAGATTCATTCTTTGTTAACCTTGTTTGGTTCAAATTTTGCATAGAATCATTCAATAAGTAAGGGTAAAATTGTAAACTAATATATGTCAAAAGCTACCCACATCCTTCCTCTCCTTTCTCTCTCTTCCCCCTAAGACCCCGTTGACCACCAGGCACGGTGGTTGACCAACACCACCGGCGATCTTAGCGACAACCACCACCACCACTTCAACCCAAATTTAATAGCTAACATGGCTATATAATTAGTTTTTCAAAAAAATTCTCCAAGAT
>JBBYHQ010001947.1:0-11754 GCA_038382645.1 Spergularia azorica | reverse complement strand
TTCGCTTTCAATTGTTTGCTTATACATATTCGATATGATTATGAGTGTAGTCTGAAAATTGTCTATGCACATTGTTACGATTCATACTAAGATAAAAAAAAATAACTGACCAATTTTATCCACCTAAATATACGACTTGTTCGTGCGAAGCACGAGATGCTATCTAGTGTATATAATATAACTTAAGTATCGAAATCTCTATACATCATAATGGTGAATAGTGTCATTAATGATATGGAGACACACTACGCAACATTAATGGATCCAACTATACCACTGAAAGATGTCCATAGTTTATTTAGGAATATAGAAAATGAAAAAACAACAAAAACAATATCAACATCTAAATTCTAAATTTATATATACTACTAGCTTGAATGAGTCAAATGTATTCCTAAATAAACTGATCGCCGGTAACTGATCCCGGTACACCGCCGGCAAGTCTATCATGGGGGCAGGTAATTCATGAAGTCGGATCTCCGTATCCACCATCTTCCTCATCAATCGGTTGCCCATCTGTAGGTAGGCGATCATGAGTGATCGACAAGCTACATGAATATTCTGTCGCCTCCTCCTCCGAGGTCGTTGTCTCCGTCGCTGCTCCCTTCATATTTCCATCATATGATGTCGCATCAATGGTGTTGAGATCATCTTTGAGAGAGGAGAGAGAAAAGAGAAAAGCTAGGGTTTGATTTTCGGGGGACTAAAATTGAATTATTCAATATTCAGTGTTTCTTCCCCTTATATGATTTTCTTCCCCGTTTTCCAAAATGATCTCCTACCGCGTTTCTCTAAATTATTTTTCTTGGGCTTCTAACCTCACTTGACTGAGCCCACCCAATAACTTGACCTGAATTGTGATCAACCATAATCGACTTGACGACGAAATCATTCATATAGAAAATATATTCATGAGAGTCTTTATCCTCGAGTTAAATTGACTAAGTCTAGTGTTATCTCCCGTTTGACAAATGTAAATGATCAAATGAGGGAGCTCAAAATCCGACTCAACATTAGTACACAAGAGAATCTTAATAAGTTTTTTCTCTTGTTTTATCCGTCAATCTCCTATAAGGCTATAACCAAAGTTTATATCCGGTCCCAACGCGTTATATAATTGATGTTGTACTCCGTATTAGCCACCAATAATGTACCACGCACACGGTTTTAAAGGTTTGACTCGTGACAACGTGGACTTGCAACACTTCAAGTAGTCAACATGTAAAAGATCTAATTAATAATTCCCTCCATTTCTTTAAGTTCGACGTTTTATTTGAATTTTTACCTTACTTAGAAATAAATATGCCAATTTGAGCTCCAAAAGACAAATGATCAAACTAAACCAAATGACAAAGAGTTGCAAATTTGCAATGCCCAAACCTCAAATAAAGATATGAATTCACGGTTAATCTTTACACAAAACCTTTCTATTAACATACAATCCAAAAAAAACGTGTAATCCTGCCTCTCTTATATTTTTACACTCCTAAAAAAGGGTAGCCCGGTGCACATTGGCGTCCCAGCTAAGCGAGGGTCCGGGGAAGGGTCCCGAGCTGATCAAATGGCCCAGGCCCGAAAGTCCGACCCGACTTTTTTCCCGGGTTTGGGCCGACCAACTAGGCCCGAAAGCCCGACTGGGTCCAACCCGAAAAAAGCCCGCAATAATATGGGCCGAGCTCGTAGCCCGAAAATTGGCCCGGCCCGGCCCGCTTTTAGAAATAAACGCAATTTTATTTAATTTTATAAACCTAAGTTATGTAAAATAGTGTAAATGATGTCGGATTATGACGAATTTGGTAATTAAATTACTTAATGTAGTAAAATTAGGCTAAATGTAGTGAATAAAACATATTAAAATAATAAAAATATTACTATTAATAAAATAAAATATTGTAAATTATGAAAATAACATCAAAAACCTCTTTAAAAATGTATAATAATTTATTATTAAACTAAATATGCAAGTAGTAGATAATATTAATGAGTAAAGTGATAAAAAAAAACGTGATAAATTAGGTAATACGCGATTTTTTTAAAAAGCCCGAACGGCCCGAATGGGCCGACCGATTAGGCCCGAAATAAAAGCCCGACCCGCACACCGGGCCAACTTTTTTACCATAAGCCCAGCCCATCCCATGATCACATCTAGGTCCCACCACAAGGGTGTAATGAGGGCAAACCTTCCCTTGTCAATTTAATTGACAAGAGGCTGCTCCCAGGACTTGTTCCCGTGACCTATCGATCACACGGCAACACCTTTACCGGTGCGCCAAGGCTCCCCTTCATTTTTACACTCCCGACCAAAAAAAAAAAAAAAAAAGATACATCAAAATTAGTCACTTTGCCTAATCATGAAGATTTGAACATTCCGTGTGACTTTTTTACTTTTCCACATGACAAAAGGACATCTACACTCATGTAAAATCACAAATCATAGTAGTACAATGTGAGATAGTGCTACAAACTTAATTTTTGAGTGGTAATAGCGCCTTCCTTTAAATTGTTAGTTTGTTGTTTTCTGTGGCTGTCAAATAGCAGGCATTAGCATGCCGTCTGATTGATGCTCTCAGCGGTCTCAGCCTTCTTCCCACTCTATATCGTCGCCATTATCATCAGCATCTTCTGCTGAAACTTTAGCTTGACACCTTCACCTCAGCTTTATTTGTAATGTCATCATTCATCAGAAGTTCAGAAAATGTCAAGCAAGAATACCCAACCTCAGTATTGTAGTACAGAACAAAGAAGCTTGATCAATACGATTCCAGAGCTGCATCGAAGGATATGGTATTTCAGAATACGTAATAAGCTAAGAACTACTTAAAACTACCTGATGGAGCAACTTCTTCCCATATTCATCTTTGTATTCAGACACATTTTCACGCTTTGATTTATTTGATGCCAACTTGACGATCTGAAATATGTCCAGACGACTGTTGTCGCTGCTGCCTTTCCTCTTCTTGCCATTCGCGTTTCATCAAAGCCTCTTAATATGCTTTAATATACTCTTGCCATTCTACCAGAAATCACAACCTCAACCTGTCAACGCACAGTTTATGTTTCAGACAACGCAGTTGAAAAATATGCATGATCACGAGCTTCATCTCAATACAAAAGAGACGAGAGAGTAACAAACTATTTTGCTAATAGGAAATAATGTACGAAAGAAACATCACAGTCAGAGACTCAGAGTCCATGATAAATGTACTGTAACAATCAACAAGAAGCAAACTAGAGAGCTCTCACTTCCTAAAGGTTATAGCTTACGTTTGTTCCATCTTGATAATATTGACAAGCTTCTCCACCCACTGCTGCACTTGCTAGCTTTAGCCTCCCATTCCCATATCAGAGTTCCATATTCCGGAACTTGCAAATCTTTAAGTCTATACGATGGAACGGTCTCACCCTCACACTGTAAAAGACATAATGATTCATGTTAGCCGACCCCAAATCATTCTTGGACCTAAGGCTCGGGTGTTGTTCTCTATAAGATCATAATTAGAGGAAATTCCTGGTGACATATGCATTGCCCTTCAAAATAGTATGAAGTGCATTAAATTCAGACAATATCATGAAAACGAACTGGAGACACTATGAAAAACAGCTCACCAGTTGTTCACAACAACAACAACAAAAAAAAAAAAAAAAAAAAAAAAAAGAAAGACAGCAAGCCAGCTCCTGAATTGACAATGAACAAAATATGGATCAGACCAGCGAAAGACTCATCAAGAGATATTTTCTTTCTACTCTCAAAATCAATTTACATAATCTCTACTAGGCTGGTAATTATGATAGAATCTAAAATTTCTACAGTACGTTTGGAAGACTTCAGCCACGACTCACGCCACTCACGAGAGTTGATAGTCTTCTGACTTTCAGTTGATGAGATCAGAGTAATCTCCCTCGATCACATGTACAATGTACCTCATTGGAACCAGCATATAAGTAAGGGTATACGGATACCGAACGAGCTTCACCTCATATGAAGCAGAAACACGCATAAATTGACCCAACTTTAACTTCGTGCAATCAAATGGAGTACGTACACTGCCAATAGAGGTGGCGGTGCAAGCCAAGTTGATTTTTGTTTTTTAGCAGCAGCACATTAACAACACCAACATTCTAACATTGTATCAAACATAGGATCAATTCATGGAGTGGCACACAATGAACAGAGTTGATATAAATTCTTTACATAGCACTATGACAACTATATATATATGACCAATATACAGGCCAATATGTCAAACTAGTCAAGAATCTGACCTTTTAAAAGGAGTACAACATCTATAATAAAGCGTTAATATGAGTACCACCATAAAGTTAGTGCAAATTATTATCGATATGATCCAGTACGATGTAACAATGACCCGATAACCAGGTCTCCAACCCTAACCCACCGCCTCTCCTCCTATTACTCCCTCCATTTTTTTAAGCGTTTTTTTTAAGTTCTTAACGTTTCGTCTGAATATGTGGAGGAATTCAAATTAGACGTAAAAAACCTAAAAAAAACGAAGGGAGTATTTAAGATGACATGACGACGCGGCTTTACCATCGGAATCAATCTGATTAAATTAAATTAAATATAATCATTCCTTACCCTTGGAATTTGGTACTGAAGGGATGCAGCACCGGTGGCGTAAAGAAGAAGAAGAAGAATTCGGCGAAGAAGAAGAAGGAGAAGGAGGTAAATAGAGTAAGATGTCCTGTACCTGTGTTTGACCCCAATTATTTTTTTCCCGTCTAATGTTACTACCTTGAAACCCTATGAAAGAAAAGAGTTAAAATTTCCGGAAGAAGAATATCTGAAGAAAACCAAGCCTCTCAAACTTGTTGAAGGTGAGCGTATTGAGGAAGATATGTCTAATTCAGGTAAAAGGGACTACCTTGTTCGTAACAGCGGTGAGAAAGTGAGTATAAAAGACCCATTGCTGGTAATTATTGTTGGAAAATATTGGTCTATTCTATTGCAATTAATATTTCAACTAAACAATACGATAACAACGTCAAACGAATTACATGAATTACACCAAACAATCAACTTTAACAACAAGATACACGTTAATTAAATGAACAATAATTAAATAGAGAGAGTTTGAGAGTAGCCTGGGTCGAAGCACGCTAGGCGCTTTCCTAAGAGAGATAACGCCCCCACTGCACTGGTAATTACATCAACATGCATTCCTCTCCCAAGATACGACAACCCGTTGGATTTCTTCGGATGCAGCAAGAGAAATCCCCGAACCGACGATCGCCCAATGCTCAAAATAATAGTTTTGTATATAGTATAGAAAATAGATTATACTTAATAATATATCTCACAAACTTGTGAAAACAACTCCTCTGATCTCTTTTGTTACTTCGTTTCTTTTTCAAAGCCTTATGCACACCTCTCTATTATATATTAGAGTTTGTTGCTAACGGTTGCTATTTAATTGCACTTCTCCACTGCCGTTATGCCAAAACTTCAGCCTAATATTTAGGCACCACTCAGCCACTTTCAACAACTCTCCTCACGTAGAGTATGACCCCTTAATATTTTCCAAAAATATTCTTTGGTCAATTCATTTAATTAGATAATAATAATAAGTAATTTTAAATCATAAATTTTTCCAACAATTATTTACTCATCTGTTGTTTCTTCGTGCCTAGTGCGGATGTGGACGAATGTCGTGCCATGATTACTACTTACTCTAAATTAAAGGAATTGGGTAAGAATTTGGAGATGATTATGGTTGCTAAGATGCGTACCTCTTTTATAGCCGAGGATGAAGAGCAATCCGCTTTCAACCACTTCTTTTCGGCTTTCCCTTGCCTCGCTATCCCGTTTGATGATTCGTCGTGTCGTGAGTTGATTTATAAGCGAATTGGGTTGGACTCGGACTACAATTGCGCTTGTGTCGTTCTCGATTCGGATCATAGAGTATTGCAGACGCTTCCTTATTGTTTTGAAGCCTATCGAGCAGCTTCTTTCCCCTTTACCGACGACCGCTTGACCTTTCTTGATGAAGAAGAAGAGAAGCTTATGATGCGGCTTGATCTTGTTTACAGGGAAATGAGCGAGGAGTGCGTGCTGACGGACTATGAGCTCACCAAACCTGTTCCCCTGGAAAAACTCTTGTTCTGCGAACCCGATACGACCCTTGAGAGATGTGATGGTAGTGGTGAATAGGTGACTGTTTCAGAGCTCAGCAACAAGAATTGTGTTGTTGGGTTGTACACTTGCTATAATGGTAGATTCATGAATACTTTACATGAACGACGGAGGAAGTGTGTTGGTCAAGATAAGGAGTTTGAGATAGTGATTGTAAGCCTGGCCTGCTTTTCTTACGACGAGTCCTCGTATAACGATGCTCTCGAGTTGGTCTTACAGAAGAACAAGGTAACATCTTGGTGGAAGCTGCCCTACGTCGACGAGGTTAGCCGTAGGCTGTACCGATTTGGTGATCATGAGAACTCTTTGATCATTTGGGCCGATGGTAGCTTCTCTGGGAAGTAGATGGAAGAGCTTCTCTTGAGAAATGGTTCGATCACTCACCCTAGCTAGAGTCATTTTTGGGTGACAATGGTCGCATTTGTCGTGGCCGCCGGCCTTGTCATGACTTTAAAGAGGTGTCTACACTTAAAAACCGGAATGTCCTGCTTTACTTTGCCTCCTCTAATAGCGTGGGCCTGAGCACTTTGAACAAGCTGTTGCGTGAGTCTTACGACCAGATGAAGGAGGACTATCGAAACTGTGAACTCATCTTTGTTCCCATGGATAAGAGTTTATCAAAAAGTCGTGAAGTTGCTAAGATGCCATGGCCGAGGCTGTCTTGTCCCCTCAGACCACCCTATTCAAAGAAGTTACGCCTGGTCATAGAAGTCGGGTTTTGCTGTTTGATGATAGTCTGCGCCAAGAAATTATCCATGAATTGAATTCTATGCTATTAGGCAATACTTAGTAACTGTAAATAAGTGATTATTGTCTAGTATTAGCGTACTCTAGTAGTAACTGTAAAGAGGTAATAGCGCCTTCCTTTAAATTGTTAGTTTGCTATTTTCTAGTGGCTGTCAAATAGCAGGCCTTAGCAGTTAGCAATTTAGCATGCTGTTTGATTGATGCTCTCGGCCTTCTTCCCACTCGATATCGTCTCCATCATCGTAATCTTCTGTGGGAACTTCAGCTTGAACATCCGACACCGTCACCTCAGCTTTACCTGTAATGTATGTCATCAGTCTTTCAGAACATGTCAAGCATGAATACTCAACCTCAGTAGTACAAAACAAAGAAGCATGATCGATACGATTCCAGATCGAGCTGTATGGAAAGATTGCTATTTCAGAATACGTAGTAGGAGCTACTAAAAACTACCTGATGGAGCAACTTCTTCCCATTCATCGTCTTCTTCAGACACAGTTTCGCGCTTTGATTTCATCCCAACTTGACGATCTGAAGTGTGTCCAGATGACAGCTGCTGTTGCTGTTGCTGTAGCTGCTGGCTTGCCTCTTCTTGCCATTGACGTTTCATTAAAGCCTCATAATATGCTTTAATATACTCATGCTACAAGAAGATCAGGCCAAACAAAAGGTAAGAAATACATTGTTACAAAACTATTACAGAAATCTATCTGAATTCGGACGTCAGCAGTAGCAAACCTGGTAGATCTTTTCTTCTGTTTCAGCAGATGATTTCTTGTCATCTACCATTTCAAACGCTGCTGAAACCTGGTTCACTTTATCTTCATCCTTTGGGAGATTCATGCCTTGTTTGATCATCCAATGCGGCATTGTTTTCATGGGTGTATCAGGATTCGATTCTGCCTCGTCTTGTATTCCACCAGAAATCACAACTTCAACCTGTCAACGCACAGCTCATTTTTCAGAAAACGCACTTAAAAAACATGCATGATCACCAGCTTCATCTCAATACTAAAGAGACGAGAAAGTGACAAACTATTTTGCTAATAGCTTTACGTTTGTTCCATTTAGATAGTATTGACAAGCTTCTCCACGCGCTGCTGCACTAGTTCTAGCCTCCCATTCCCTCAGAGTTCCATATTCCGGAACTTGTAAATCTTTAAGTCTATTGATTTCCTGGACCAAAGGCTGGAGTTGTTCCTGTATACAAACATATATACTTTGTAAAAATTTAATAATTCATGAAATAGAACTAGAGACCTCATGAAGACTACCATGCCAGCTCCAATCACAGTCAACAAGCTAAGATATGTATCAAACAAGCGAGAAAGGTTCATCAAGAGATCTGTTCTTTCGACTCTCAAGTATAACCAACATAATTTCTTTTAGCCTGGTTATGACAGAATCTAGAAGTTCTACAGCGCATTTAAAATACTTCAGCCATGAGAGTTGAATAGAGGCAGAAGCTTATAGAAGAAGATACAATTGATGTAATTCATACCACAGCCAAAAATCTGCTTGCTTAATCATTATTATCAGAACACCTCATTTCTACCATATCGCGAAAGGATGGACTTGAAAACCCACAAATGGGGGAACCGCAAGTTTACAGACCTCAATTTTCTGGAGCCTTTCTTCCAGCTTTTCACGCCGACACCTCCTGCCATTATCATCACCATCTCTTGAAATCTGAACAGCTAGCATATCGCTGTCTTCCACGAGTTCCCCATCACAACTCTCACAGTGAAAATCACCATCCTCATTGCATATGTAACTCGCATCCTTAGCATCATATCTGGACAAAGATCAGAAATTGTCTAATTTCCATGATTGCCGAGGATAATCAGTCTCTTAATTTCTTAAGTTACAGGAAGCTATGACCACAACCTTTTGCCACAGTTGGGGCATTTATACTTCTGGATTATGTCCCTGGTATCCAAAGCATCCTTCAATTCTTTCTTCATATGATGAATTCTGTAACGAACTACGTCGTAAATCTGCAAGAAAGTCCAGTTTCAAATCTTTATGCAAAAAACTTTAATTTTTACAAAACATTTGCCAGCCAAGGGAATCAGATTTATTCAAACTATCCCACTCACTGTCATGCATACAAAAAAAAAAAAAAAAAAAAAAAAAAACGCTCTTCTGGAACAAAAACATGAAAATCACTCACATACATGGATGGGTGGAAAAGACAAACTTGCAAACTTCAAACATTCACTTAGAAGCATCACTATAAACCCAAAAATAATCGAGCAAAAGGGGGCACGTACCAACCCCAACACTCAAATCAGGACAAGCAGGATGACCTAAAGCGTAAAGAGGCTGAACTAAAACAACCAAACCAGAAATTCTAATCAAAGATGAGAATCAACCTGTGCATAATCTAAGCAACAGTATGTCTGAATAAGCAGCTTAGTCTTTTCATCCCTCTGACCATTAGCGGTTTCTGGAGCTGCTGCAGCTTGCATCCTTACTGTCTTCTGCAGGACATGATGAAGTACGACTTACATGGAGATGAAGACAATCATAAAGCAAGTGTTTGATCTAGCAAGACTTCCATGGTACACATGTTTTAAAATAATTCCAAACAGACAATGTGTGATTTTTCTCAAAAAACAGAACAATCTTCACAAAAGAAACAGCATCAGCGTTGTTCAAACAACCAACAAACTGATTTCTGACAATTTGAGAGAACCACACTGAGCTTAGACACACCACACAGACATTTCACGCCATCAACTATGACCAAAAGAAGATTAGTACAGGGACGCGCAATATAGATTTATATACAGAGGTACTCATCCTAAAGCTAACCGTTTGTAGCAGCACATCTACCTAGCCTCGATTGATATATTGAAGCAAATAACACCGAATGCTTCATCTCAAATCAACCACCCCAAATGTACAAGCACTCAAATTAGCACATCTTCTAAAGCTAGGTAGACTAGCAACAAGCCAAAATGAAATGTTGGTCTGTTCCAAGCCCCTCCCCAACTGATGGAGAGCACGTCCGAAGAGCATACATCTATGCACAATCACAAATGTATACCATGACATCACATTGCATAGAACAAGGGTTACTACAAGCCTCACCCCTAATTTCTCGAAAACTTAAGCTCCAAATTCGAAACTGAAGACATACATTATTCGTCTGTTGTCACCCAAACATCTAATTTCCAACCATAACAACAAACACGAAACCAACCTCCTTTCTCTCACAGCGCATCACCATCTTCTCTTCCTCAAAAAGCTTCAAGATCCGACGAAGTGCCCTCCGGGGAATCTTTAAATCGTTTACCAGATCCTCCTCTCTCACCCATTGACGTCTTAAACATCAGGGAGATCACAGATCAGAGAATTACAATCAAAATTCAACAACAAATCAATTTGCATAATCCCATGTCATGCATTTCATAGTAATCTTGGCAGTTTAAATTAACAAAATAACTCGATATAATCAATTATTTGCACCACAATTCTCATAAAAATTAAATGTCAAAGCAAACCCAACTAATTATGTGAAAAGACACAATCTTTTCTAGTAATCTTGGCAATGCAAATTAGCAAAAAACAGCTCAATTCGATCAAATCATACATACCAAAATTCTCATAAATTGCAAAATTTAAGAAAAACCCAACTAATTAAAGTGGAATTTGACACAATTTATGCCTCATTATAACTCAAAATTATTCAAAATTCAGCAGATTTACCGAGTAAGAGCATCAAGAACAACAACTACAGCACCGCGATTATCGCCCCGCTTAGTCTTAGATTTACGGTCAAGCTCCGTAGACAAGTAATCGTAGAAGGCTCTTCCCGCCAATTTGACCAACCTACACCAATAAATTCACATTCAAAAGTATTGATCTTTGCGTCTCATTATCGACAAGAAAATTGTCCCGTGAAAATTAAAGATAACGTCATACTGAAGAAATCAATAAATTCAATGCTTTATTATTACTTATTAAAGGGATGAACATTATTCATGATGCTCCTCCTTGCCAATTTGGTACAACCAACGAAATTGGGGATTATTCGATTTGTTAGGGTTTGAGGGGGAAATTCGATTGTGATAAAATTCGATTCGCTAGGGTTTGTGCTATCAATTCTTGAAAGATTACGGGAAAAAAGATTGGGAGAACGAAAGAGGAATTAGGGTTAGGGTTTATGCTTCAATTGGGAGAATAGCGTGTTGATGAATTTTTGTTAGAAAGAGCGGGAAAGACAAGCCTGAAGTAGTGTTACTCGTAATCGTGTATATTTTGAAATACTAGTTTTTTTTACCCGTGCAACGGTTCGATAATGTTACACTTTTTTCTTCTTATTCAAATTAAACTAAATTAAATTTTATAAGTGTAAATTAATATAATATGATTTACTTTGTTTAAATTTAATACTCCTTCCGTCCCCCTTTAAACACCACATACCCAAAATACCCCCGTTTTGACGAGGGTGTACACGCAAATCGGTTAATCATAGTTCCAAAAGAATTATTTGTTGACTTTGATTAACCTAAAACTGGCGGTTTTGTCGACGTGCACTCCATAAGGTTGAATAAGTTCAAATTCGACCCATTTTATTTAATATTTATTTTTTGAGCCCTATTTCGAAAAGAAAAAAAATTCATTTGTAAGTTGTAACTAGAGCTGGCCACGGGCCTGGCGGGCTAGTGATAGTGTCGGGCTCACCAGGGCTAGTGCCGAGCGGGCCAGTGCTCGGGCACTACTGCCTCGGCCGAAAAAAAATAAAAAAGGGCTTGGTCAAAATTACCATAATTTTATCATTATTTGATAAATTTATAATAATTAGGATGCCTACGTATCTCGAAAGAATCAAAGCCCACGTAGTTCTT
>JBBYHQ010001933.1:0-11755 GCA_038382645.1 Spergularia azorica | reverse complement strand
ACTTTGTTAGTTCTTTTAATATTTGGAACCCCCTTGGGGTCTCCCCACTAGGGGGATTTATCTTAGGAGTAGGAGTAATTTATAGTTGTAGAACTTGGAGTAGTTTGTGATTGTAAGCAGGCACAGGCCTTCTCCTGTTCGGCGAGCAATTCATTAGTTACTCTTCGACTTCTTCGAAATCACAACTATCCGCGTTCGATTGAGTTTGTGCGTATCCTGCTTTTTCCATCCCCCAAAATCTAGTTCAATTAATCTCTTTCGTACCATCCGTATCGCAGTCATAATTCGGTGATAACCGATACACGAATTTTTTATGTTCAACAGACTACAGCAACGGCAATGCCAGCTTGAGGCCACTAAAATAAGCAACAGCGACTCGCAACAACATTATATCGCCACCATCAACCACACCATCAACAACAACATCAGCGCACAACAGCACCCACGACAACCCCAACAACACCCAATATCTTACCCAATTCGAAAGCCGACCAAACAAGTCATAAACTTCTAAAATCAGCATCAGTCAGTATTGTAAAAATTGAGTACGAAAATGGCTAAGGAAAGCGACGAAAAACTTATCGGAATTCAAGGTTGTGCCGCGGTAGGTGACCACTGACTTGAAAGCGTTTATGGCCCGACTCCGTTGGTAATCGTCACTGGCCGGAAAAGCTCCCCAAGGTTAACACAGTTACCCTCGACTGCTACCACTAACGGCAAAGGGTTGGAGATTGCACCAGTACAATTACTCAGGAACCAATGTCTAAGAATGTGTATGTGTGTTTGTTCGATTTTCGATGAGCACAAAGAGCAAAAATGACCAGCTTATAAAGGAGGAAAATTGAGCCGTTTTGGGAAGAAAATAAGGCAAGAATTATGACCATAATTACAGAAATTATGATCGACATAATTTCGGGGATAATGGGAATTAAGAGCTCATTATCGCAGTATTAATGGAATTAAAATCGAGATCAAAACGGTCAAATAAACGTTTGGAAATCAAACGGTCAAATAATAAAAAATAAAACTGGGCCAAAATTTTTAGATCCAATCAAATTGAAAAGTACATGCCCAGCCCACGCCCCAACCGAACCGGACCGGGCGGTCGGACGGGGCGCGCGCGCGTGCGAGCCGAAACCAACACATACACAGTCCATAGTAAGCCCACAGCTTGGCAACTCAATAGCTAAAAGAAGGGAGATGTATATAAACCAAGCAAAGTGGCCGATGTGGGATAGAAACAATCCCACTTTGGCTTTGCAGCCATTTTCCAACAATCCCCCACAAAGGGCTAACAAAAGACAAAAGAAAACCTGGGTAAAGGAAAGGAAATACTTAAGCACCAATATCTTTCAATTTGAATTGATACATAGTGAAGTGAGGCAACAACTTACTAGTGAGTGTATTGCTTCTTGAAAACACTATGCGCACACCTCGGGTCTCATGAGTGCTCTAGAAAGACGCCTGGTGGAGCTAAATCGTGTCAAGCTTCGAAATATAATACAATACTCTCCTAAAACTATGTGATAGGGAAGTAAGGTTCGATCCTCAGGGAATTCTACGAGTTAATTGTAATTAAATGCGTGATTAAACACTGATAATAATTGGGGGGTTTTGATTGATTGAGTTGTTGATTAAACTAACAAGTAAAACAGTGAAATAAGTATTTGATTTATCAAGATTAACGAACACCTGGTCGATCTAATCGTCGCTAGCAATTCAAAAATTGGTCCTAGTTCTAACTCAATTATTTCCTCTTAGTTGTAACCAAAAAAAAAAAATTTATTTCCTCTTAGTTACTCTATTGTGAAATTATAAATTCCTATTGATCCTTACGTGATGGTAATTAGGCGTGATCTGCACTCTCCTAATAACCCTAATTAATGAGTAACCTAAATCACTCGTTTAGATTTAATTCAATAACAGCATTAAGTTGAGATCAATATCAATAGAGAATCGGGCGCACATCCAACTCAGTCTATGCTTTGTCGATTAAGTTAATCCTCTCCCTAATCTAATAACGATGATCAGCATACAAATTACTAGATTAAGTTTCTTACTTCTACCAAGTTAATTAAACACTTGCTAATTAAAGTGGCTAAGTGTAGAATTGTAAACCCTAGGTGATCAATCTAGAACAAACAATTCATAAACATGTAAACGAGATAATTAACAATAATTAAGATTAAATAAAGGATATAAGAACTCACAATTGGGTCGAATCGCAGATTAGATTAAATTAACCAAGAATAAAAGATTAGTTCTCCATACGATATACCGACGGTTACAAAGAATACTGAAATATTGGACAATTAAAACAAGGGTCTTGAGTTCGCTATTTATACTAAATAAGAACTTGGAAATTAAATTAGGAAGAAAAGCCTTTTGGAAAGCCTGGCCGCTGATGGCCGCGGGCGCGGCGGATTCTTTGATTCGGCACTGCATGCTTCCCGCGGGCGCGGCACCTTCCACCGCAAGCGCGGTAAACTGGTCCGCCAGGCGGTTTTCAAACACTTGTATCTCCGTCGTTACTTAGCCAAATAAGGCTCATGACCACTTCTTGGAAAGCTAAGATCATGAAGTTTCATCTTCAGGTGGTTTCACAGTAAAATTCCAAGAAGTTTGAGAGATATGAGCCTTTACAGTCAATCCTTCCGCAAATCAGCTCCAAACTGTTTCCAATGGCCACATTTTCTATCAAAAACATTGCAAACCAAATATATGAAATGTGCACCAATAATCAACCTAATAACATCCTAATCATCGTATAAATAGTATGAAATAGCACTCGAAATCCTAGCTCATCAACGCCCCCGATCTTTCATAGAAGGCGGCCAAACCTCCACACTCACAAAGGTGGTCCATCAAGTGTTTTCACAAAACACCACCACAAAAGGATATGGAACCATTAACAGCGAATGCTCAACCTCGTATGATATATCCATCAAGTGCGTCTCACTAGCACCACCATAAAGTCTATGGATCATATCAAGCACTACTACGCGCCATAGGGATGAGAAAACTTAGTGCAAAGTCAAGAATCATACGACTTCGTTTGACCACAAACGGGAATCCACCATATAACCTCAACTCATGGGCTTAAGCCCCATCCCCCTCGACGACTCAAGGACTACTCTCCTTGTCAACCCCTTGGTAAGGGGATCAGTGAGATTTCTCTTGGATTTCACATAATCCAAAGAAATCACTCCATTTTTCAGGAATTGTTTAACAACCTCGTTCCTAATCCATATGTGTCTCTTCTTACCATTGTAGTAGTCATTCTTAGCTACTCCAATGGCCGCTTGAGAGTCACAATGCAAAGAAACAGGCGTAGCCTGTCTCCCCCACAATGGCACATCTGCTAACAAGTTCCTCAGCCACTCGGCCTCTTGCCCTGCCAACTCGAGGGCAATAAACTCAGACTCCATGGTGGACGTAGCTATACAAGTATGTTTAGAAGACTTCCACGAAATAGCACCACCTCATAGAGTAAACACATATCCGCTAGTAGAACTCATCTCATCATTACCGTATACCCAATTCGAATCACAAAAACCCTCAAGCACAGCAGGAAATTTACTGTAATGCAAACAAAGGTCAATAGTTCCTCTATGGTATCTAAGCAAACGATAAAGGGCATCCCAATGCTCACTACTAGGATTATGGGTATAACGACTAAGCCTACTCACCGCATAGGCTATGTCAGGCAGAGTACAGTTCATCAGGAACATCAGACTACCAATGATCTTAGCATACTCACTCTGGGAGACACTCTCCTAAATTATTAGCTAGGTGAATACTAGGATCATACGGGGTACTCACGGGCGAAACATCATAAGAGTTAAATTTCTTAAGCACCTTCTCAACATAATGAGACTGACTTAGAACTATGCAACTAGAGCTTCTCTTAACTCGAACTCCCAAGATCACATCAGCTTCTCCTAAGTCCTTCATCTCAAATTTGGACGACAAGAACAGTTTAGTATCATTCACAACTTTTAAACTATTCCCAAATATCAACATGTCATCCACATAAAGACATATGATAACACAGTCTGACCCTATCACCTTAGAGTAGACACAAGAATCAGAGTTATTGGTCCTAAAACCATCCGAAATCATAGTGCTATCAATTTTCTCATACCACTATTTAGGTGATTGTTTTAGACCATACAAGGACTTCCTCAACTTACACACCTTATCCTCTTGACCAGGAACCACAAAACCCTCAGGTTGGGACATATAAATCTCCTCCTCTAAATCACCATTCAAAAAGACAGTCTTAACATCCATCTGATGTATAACTAAGTCATGAATAGCGGCTAGAGCGAGTAAGGTCCTAATAGTGGCAATCTTGGTCACAGGGGAATAGGTGTCAAAGTAGTCTAGGCCTTGCTTCTGGGTAAAGCCTCTAATAACAAGTCTGGCCTTAAACCTCTCTATAGTCCCATTGGATCTCAGGCAAGTCAGTCAACTCCCAAGTGGAATAAGAAACAATGGAATCTAGCTCACTCTTAATGGCCTCTTTCCAAAACACAGCATCAACAGACCTCATAGCATCCTCAAAAGTTTTCGGGTCTTCTTCTATCATAAAGGCACAAACTAGCTCATCACTAAGCATATCAACACATGTACTTTCAGACAGATAAGTAGTGACCCAATCAGAACCAAAAACTTTAGCTATTCTAGGTCTATTAGTCCTCATAGGCTCATCTACAGCAGAAGAACTACTAGCATGCTTAAAAGAAGAAACAGGCACATCAACAACAGGAGTAACAACATGCTCATCAACAACAGGAGTAATAACATGCTCATCAACAACAGCATTAACAGAAGAAGGCACAACAGGCACAGAACAAGACGTGGATGCAACATCACTTCCCTTTTACAAGGGAAAAACATGCTCAAAGAATTCAGCATCTCTATATTCACAGATAGTTCTATCACTTAAAGACATAAATCTATATGCAACATGAGCATAACCAGTAAACACAGCATCAAACGTCATGGGTCCGATATTTGTCCTCTTATGTTGTGGTAACCCAACTTTGGCTAGACACCCCCACACTCTCAAAAATCTCAAGTTCGGAGGATAACCCTTCCACATCTCATACGGTGTCTTGTCTAGTTTTTTATGAGGTACTCGGTTTAGGATATAACAGGCTGAAAGCACGGCCTCCCCCCACATGTCAGTGGCCAACCCCGAACTCAAAAGCATAGCATTCATCATTTCTTTCAAGGATCTATTCTTCCTCTCAGCTACACCATTCTGTTGGGGCATATAGGGGGCACTCAGGTCATGGATAATCCCAAATTTAGCACACTCTTCTTCTAAGGAAGAATTCTTGTACTCTCTGCCTCTGTCAGACCTAACCCGTTTAATCCTCCTATCAAGTTGGTTCTCTACCTCAGTTTTATACCTAAGAAAAGCCTCTCCAGCGTCACTCTTGGATTTAAGAAGATAGACTCTTGTAAACCTCGGATAATCATCAACAAAGGTAATATACCACAACTTCCCACCTCCACTTCTAGTGATATGAAAATCAGTTAAATCGGCATGAATCAATTCTAGAAGTTGAGTGTCTCCATGAGCAACAGGTTTACATGGTTTTCTCGTGAATTTGGCTTCTACACAAACTAGGCACTTAGACCGTTCGGAATCAAGGCTAAGTGTTTGAGACGTTTGATAGATGCAACATTCACATGACCTAGTCTACCATGCCATAAATCCAAAGACTCAACAATATAAGCAGAATAAGAAACATTCTCATTAATCATTTTGGGAACAACATTCAAAACAAATAAACCCCCACTAAGGTATCCCTTCCCAAAAAATTCCCCACCCCTAGTCATTACAACCTTGTCAGCCTCAAAAACAATTTTCAAACCAGCTTTGTTTAGCAAGGCATCAGACACTAGGTTGCGACGCATCGAGGGGACATACAACACATTGGAAAGGGATAGGGATTTTCCAGAAGTGAGTTTGAGGGTGGCCTTTCCTTTGCCAAGAACTCCAGCAGTAGCAACATTGCCCATGTAGACGCACTCTCCTTCAGCAACGTCCTCAAACTCAAGGAACAGCTCCTTGTTAGCGCAGAAATGCCTTGAAGCCCCGGTGTCCAAAATTCAGTCGGTTGAGTTCTCCGCCAGATTTGTTTCAACGACCACTAAAGCAATCACCTCCTCAGCCTCGGCAAGGTTGGCTTGGTTCTGCTTCGGACCTTGTCGTTGGGGACATTGGTAAGCCTTGTGACCAGGCTTCCCACAAACATAGCAAAGGGGCTCATTCTTCTGAATCTTGCTCTCCGGCTTCACGAATTTGGCTCCTTGCTTCTTGTTCTTCTTGTTGTTCTGGCCTCTCTTGCCTTTGCCCTTGAACCTGTCTCGAATCTGAACAGCACCAGTTTCCACAAGGTTAGCATTCGAGGAATTAAGAAGAGAGAGTCCAACTTATCCTTGAGGCGATTAGCCTCTTCGTTCTTCATATGGCTGATCAAATCCTGGAGGGATAAGTCCTTCTTCTTGTACTTGAGTTGGTTCCGGAAATCAGCCCATGACGGTGGAAATTTCGCAAGCAACACATTGGCCTGAAATATCTCGCACATCATCATCTCCTCGTTCAGAACATCAGCGCACAGATTCTCTGACTCATGAACCCGCTCCATAACAGACTTGTCATCGACCATCTTGAAAGCCAGCCACTTCCCCACGGCATACTTCTTCTTCCCTCCATCATCAGCTCCATATTTCTTGGCTACGGCATCCCAGATCACTTTGGCAGAATCATGTTTCATGAACAAATCGAAAAGGGAATTGATCATATGATTAAGAAGGTGACACCTAACAGTTTTGTTATCCTTTCGTACTTGTTAATCTCAGCCTCATTAGTCCTAATAACAGCAGCAGTAGGGGGAGTGGCGGTAACATCAGCGGTAGTAGCAGTAATAGGTTTAGGACATTCATTAAGCAAAACATAATCAATTTCTAATTCCTCAAAAAACATCAGCAATTTTTGGGACCATCTTTTGTAGTTGTTTCCATCAAGAGGTTCAAGTTTGGACAAATCAAAGACATAGATTCGAAGGTTTGCCATAATCGCAATTTAAACGCTTTCAAATTGAAAAAATAGAGTACGAAAATGGCTAAGGAAAGAAACGAAAACCTTATCGGAATTCAAGACTGTGCCGCGGTAGGTGACCACTGACTTGAAAGCGTTTACGGCCCGACTCCGGTGGTAATCGTCACTGGCCGGAAAAGCTCCCCAAGGTTAACACAGTCACCCTCCACCGCTACCACTAACGGCAAAGGGTTGGAGATTGCACCACTACAATTACCCAGGAACCAATGTCTAAGAATGTGTTTGTGTATTTGTTCGATTTTCGATGATCACAAAGAGCAAAAATGACCAGCTTATAAAGGAGGAAAACTGAGCCGTTTTGGGAAGAAAATCAGGCAAGAATTATGACCATAATTACAGAAATTATGATCGACATAATTTCGGAGATAATGGGAATTAAGAGCTCATTATCGCAGTATTAGTGGAAATAAATTCGAGATCAAAACGGTCAAATATACGTTTGGAAATCAAACGTTCAAATAACAAAATATAAAACTAGACCAAAATTTTTATATCCAACCAAATTGAAAAGTACATGCCCAGCCCACGCCCCGACCCGGACCGGGCGGGCGGCGCGCGCTTTTGTGGACCGAAACCAACACATACACAATCCATAGTAAGCCCACAGCTTGGCAGATAAATAGCTAAAAGAAGGGAGATGTATATAAACCTTTGCTTGGCCGATGTGGGATAGAAACAATCCCACTTTGGCTTTGCAGCCATTTTCCAACAAGTACCACCATGATCAAAACAACTATACACTTATAATCCAAGGTCAATAACGTAAAGGTATGGAATATCGATAGCAGTAGGACCTTATTACAATCGGAAGAAACTTATACTTTTGTAGAGGAGAAAGAGAGGAGTCCAATGGTGTAAATTTTATCAAAAAAGGGCTAGAGGATCGGACGTGACGAGGAGATGAAAAGGGGCAGCGATGGAGGGCTCGCGGCGAAGACCATCGAAGAAGATGATGATGATGGTGTGTACGTATGGAATAGTAGGGCTTTGGGGTTTGATATAATTATTTATCTTTAGGATAAAAAGGAGGGGTACAAGGGTAATTTGATTATTGGGTAATTTGATTATTGGGTAATTTAAATTGAATTTAGATTTATTTGTTTTTCTCTTTGTTCATATAGGCTTATAAAAATCAAATGAACCTTTAAAGGAACCCCAAAACCGATTATAAAATCACGACTTAATTCTCGACAACGACCAATATAAATAGTAACACCCTTATTAAATTACTCCTTAAAAATGTAGGGTGTTACAGGCTTCCCTCTTTAAAATAACGCTTCGTCCCCGAAGCGTAAACTCATCTTTCGAAAATTTCCCTAATTACCATCCTCTCATGTTTCTTGTTCTCCAAACATTTACTTAGTCGACCAACTTCCATTTACCACTACTTGAGCTTCCACGCGAAGGGAGTGAAAGGAATTGAAAGTATAAATGCTTTTGTTTGTATATATATATATAGTGTTATACATGGTGTTCGAGTACCTTATATGATGAGGATAAGTACTTCAGAATGTGCTCAAAGCACTCAAGTCAATCCAAGAATCAAATGTCATGCATTTATGTGTGCGAAATGGACAAAATGACGATGCGCGTGCATCGTCAATGCACGAGGTAAATATGTCGGTTCATTAGATCAATTTGACAAGGTGCAACAAGGTTCTTATATAATAACAAAATAAAACATGTAATTCACATAAATGATGGCGGGGGAGGAACACGTGACGTTTTCATCCCCCTTAAAGAAAATGTTTGTCCTCGAACCAAAAGTACTTTATGTAAACACATTTTTTTTTTGTCATCAGCCGATGCCACTTTTCACTCGCATTTTCACCTTGGTATCGCATCTCAAGGTTTGTACAAGCTTTCCTTGTTTTCTTTCCCATGCTTAGGTCGACCATGCTTTGTGGCATTTCCTCATGAATTGTAATCCCAGTAATATCGAACTATTCAGCGCATTTCCAAAATGATTGTCGTTGACAGGCATGGAACACATTACTAAAATAGAACCTTTACAGAAGCCAGTCGACAACTCACAATTGTAACCATAAACCAATCCTTATAATAATTCATGCCAACAAAACGGGTAGTAAAATAAGATTCTGAGCTTAAGTAACAAGTAGTAAACTCCGTAAGAAAAAAGAATTACTGGTATTCTTAATATCCATGTCAAAAAACAAATAGATGTGATATCTAGTTTGAGAAAAGAGAGAAGATAGTTTTAAATGTGTGGTGTGTTTGGTGAATGCAGGCTATTGTTTTAGTTTGAGAAAAGAGAGAGAAGATAATTTTTAAAAGTATCACTATCGATCCTTTACAGGGCCGTCCCTGAAAGTTCATAGACCCCTGGGCGACAAGTAAAAATAGGTCCTCAAACGACTATTACTATAAAAAAATATAATTGTAAAACAATATATATTGCACATATATTACACATGTATTGCGTATTAACTACACAATTATCGTAGAATATCAAAGATAATTTACTAATCAAACAAACAAAATAAACTAAGTTGGGTAAAATTAAAAAAAAAACCTTTATAGTATCCGATGATTTTAGGCCCCTTTATAGCGTGGGCCTCGAGACGTCGCCTGGCTCGACCCCATCAGGGCCATCTTTCATCATCAAATGTCACCATTTATCGTAATCATTCACCATCAATAAAAAAATACTGATCATTCAAAGCAAAGATCCCCGACATTTACATGAATCCTTTGATATACTTGTAAGTTAATTGTAACATTTCTCTTTGGGTTCTGATAGTTGGTAATGAGTAAGTCTATTTGTATATCTCATATATATCACTAAACATATATGAGGAGTAGTTTGGGTATATTTTCTAATTTTATGTGGTTAGATTGAGGAGAGAGAAATGGAATGTGGTGGGACATGTGGATAAAAAATGAAGCCTATACATTTAGAAATGTATATTGTCATAACTAAAGCTAACAATGATATAAATCTATAATATACCTTCAATTGTTTAGCGTATACAGCCACGTGGCAGTTTTTAGATGGATTCATAAAAAAACACGTCATGGTTGAGTTGTCGTGACAATACTTCACCGCATGTTTAACTTATCCACATCATATGTACATGTGTCATCTTTATATACTCATGTGTCATCTTTTTCGATAGGTATTTCTCTCTAAAGTCGCTAGTTAAACCGTCACCTCGTAATCTGAAAACGTCATATATTTATTTATATATTTATTTATGGAGGGAGTAATATAAATAAGTTTGTAACATATAATTCATGTTCAGCCTCTCTTCTCTTCCTCTTGCTCTTCATCTTGGCCTAACCCAGAACTCCTTTCATGTAGATCTGGGGCTGCCATCGGTTCTCTTACACCTGTGGTAGCCCCTAATCACTTGTTCAATCTATATTTTATCTATTCATCTACGTAATATAATTATAAAATTTGTGAATAACATTTTCCTGGTTTAATATTTTCGTGGTTGTCCAAACTAATGAGAATTCGAGTACTTAAATTTTAGATCCAATTCACATCCATTACGCCAAGTTCGGCCACGTGATACTACATTCTTTTCATAAACGTTTTGTTTAATCAGGAAATAGATCGCCTAGAACTATGGAAAATGTGTATTTATTTATTTTGGTATATAGGAGTAGCTAATGTCGTGGGGATGGGAATATGAGAATTTAAACCCGAGACAACCACCACTTGATTATAATTTCCATGCGTAAACAACTATTCTCAATTAGACGGGTTCGCTAGGATACAGATCGGTTCAATAACGGGTCAAACCTACATGTTAGTTCAAACGACGGATCATGATTACAAGATTGAGTCAAGTTAGGTTAGGATATGGGTAAAGAATATGCGGAGTATTAAATAAACCAAAGCTTAATAGGAAGTACTTGCACACATACAAGATAATTTTTTTCTTGGCTACGCACGCAAATTATTAACAATTGAAATAATAAACACCTCGAAATAGTGTTTTAACTTTGAGATTTGAATTTGACATAATTGATATACCTTTATTACACGTAAGTATTAGTTTTATGATATATGACTGGGGAGTCTATCAAACTTAAATTTGAAATGACATACGGAGAGTTAGTTGTGTAGACCCGTAATAAACAAGTCACTTCAAGTATGAAGTCATGTCGACTAACTTGGGGTCGTCTCAATAACAGTTTGAATTTGTTTGAGTTTCGTGTGATTAGTGTTAATTAGCGGTCATATTATTTGACCAACGGGTCAGATCGAGTTTGAGGTAAATACGTGGGTCAATACGGATCACAAATAAAAACAAAAAAGAAAAATGCGTTCATAACCCAGAATAGCGGGCGAACTCAAATAGAATCAAAACTTTTGTGAGTTTAACTTTGTGAAACCTAGCTATTTATTTATTTTAATATGACTATTAGTGTGGCAAAAGGTTAAAAATAATATCACCATATCTAAACGACCTAAGAATAAAAGTAGTGTTATTAGTATTTCTATGAAACACTACATTTTTTTATTCTAATTGCTTTTACAATGCACAAATCTAATCTAATATATATATAAAAGAGGGATTTTTGAAGAGCATAGAGAGAGTCCATCATTTGAGAAATACTTAGAGAGTTTAGTGTATAGTGAAAGAG
>JBBYHQ010001922.1:0-11756 GCA_038382645.1 Spergularia azorica | reverse complement strand
AGTTTTAAAACTCTCTTCAAAGAATCCATCACTGTTGTCCCTGGAGCAATATCAAGCGGTTCTCGAGGGTGAACCATACGCTGGAACTCAAAGGTTTTCTGGGGCATGTCACCAAGTACTTTCTCAAGCTCGAGATCAACAGCAGGTGATGGAGGCGTGCCTCCATCTAAACGAGATTTCTCAGCAGCAGAACTGTCAACCAAAACAATACGCCCTTCACCATTGATTGTTCCAATCACTGCCATTGACAATCTTTCTCTATCACAAATTGACTGTAACAAGCTGCGACTCTCGGGCTTCACCAATATAGCATCCTGCTCCTGGTACTCAGCGCCCCAAATTTCCAATATGGACATTGTGTGATCACCAACCACAATAGCCCTGATATCTATCTGAGCACCCTGTGGATATATTATTTCCTTAACAACATTGCAATTACCACCAGCACCTTGATCGTGGATACTGATAATAGGATTCTTCTCACCCATTTCTATACATGCACGAACAACACGATACAATTTTTGTGCCATCTCAGCATCTCCCCGCTGAACAGCATTAAAATCAAGCTCAGCATCGTTTTGGCCACTCACCATACTCGAAGCAGCACCCCCGCCCATCCCTATACGATATGCTGGACCTCCAATCTTAACAACTAACATTCCAAGATCGGGTTCACCTTTTGTTATGTGAGTGTGATCAATCTGCCCTATGCCAGCACTAAACATAATTGGCTTCAACCATTCCCGCCTCTCGCCATTCGGAAGCCTCATACCAAAAGTTCTAGTGTAACCCTGAATCAAGGGCTCCCCAAACTTGTTCCCATAATCCGAAGCGCCATTACTGGCATTGATAAGAATCTGTTGTGGAGAAGCCAAGTTTGATGGGTACGTAAATGATACATCTTCCCATGGAGCATAAGAACCTTCCAAGTTCAGGTTTCCAACACAATAACCAGCTGTAGAAGCAACCACATATGAGCCTCTTCCCGTGGCATGCGTATCTCTAATCCTACCACCAGCACCTGTTTCTGCTCCAGGGTAAGGTGCCACAGCACATGGGAAGTTGTGAGTCTCAGCAGTAAAAAGAATGTCAAGATCACGTTTCTGGACATCCAGGGGACAGGTTAAACCTGGCACAATAGGACGCAACTGTTCGACAGGAAACCCTTTTATTGCACTAGAATTGTCCTTAAAGCCAATCACTGAATTGTTTGGGTTTGCCTTAAGAGTATCCTTCACAATCTGCATAAGAGTTTTCTCAACCGGCTTTCCATCAATCACTAATTTACCAGCAAAAAACCAATGCCTACTGTGCTCACTATTCGACTGTGCAATGTCAAATAACTCAACATTAGTAGGGTTCCTCTTAATGTCTTCCATGAAAAGCCAAGTATAATACTGAAGATCTTGTTCATCAAATGCTAGACCCATTTTTTGGTTAATTTCTTCAAGGGCCTTCCTACCCTTTTCCATAACTGGCACATACTGAACTTCTTCTGGGACCACATTTGTGTTGAAGGAGGTCAGTCTCTGAGTGTACACACACTCAGTCATACGATCGTGAACCATGGCGGCAAATTCGTTAATTTGTTGCTCTTGCAACGGACTTTTTGAAATTAGCATATACCTCCTGGAGCGTTCTAGACGGTTCACTTCTGTCAGACCACATGATCGACAAATTGATACAGCATTAGTGGACCAGGCGGTTGTAAACGATAGCCTCGGCCCTACCTCAACAATCACACAGGCACCGCCCTCCCTTGTTGCCCCATCCAAAAAGCTCCCAGTTGCTAGATTTTCAGGTTCGTATGTCTCTCCCAAAAGCCACCTGAGTACTGAGAGTTTTTCACTAGAAAGCTGTGTGTCAAGTCCAATGTTGAAACACTGCTCAGTTCTCAACTCTACAATATCACGGGACACCTTTGTCTGAACCGAACTCAGGAGCTCATCGACCGCACTATCTTGAACCAATGGAACTCGAAAAAAGTGAATAACCTCGTCCACTGGCTGCTGTAGTTCTTTATCTAATGTAACACTAACGTCTCCTGAAATGACAGCCTTCGGCTTCACCAGCCTGGAACTTCTCAACCCAAGACTATGGTTGGTAATAGCTGCTGGCAATCGACTAGGGCACCGAACTAAACTCTGCTCTGAATGTCTCCTACTACTAATAGAATTTCGGGACAAAAACAATTTGCGCTGCCCATAACCCTGCAAACAAAACCCACTCACATAAATCCAACGCCATCAAAACTGAAGAATCATTTGAAAGACCCCTTGACTAAAACAAGTGTATAATTTGATTACCTTAAAGTCAGGATTCAGTATCTTAGAACCTGTAATCTGTAACCGGGCCGCCATTTCTACAACACGAAAAAAAAAAACCCATCACAATAAAACCCAGCACCAGCATAATAAGTACTCATATCATATGACATAAAGTTGAATAGCATCCAATTCCAATGCATGTAAATATCAAATGGGTAACAATAACATCCTGAATCAGGTTCAATAAAGGGCAGCCCGGTGCACATTGGCGTCCCCGGTTCCCCCGCAAAGCGAGCGTCCGGGGAAGGGTCCCACCACAAGGGTGTATAAAGCAACAACTTTTACCTAGTTTCTTTTACTGCCCCCTGAAAACCCTGAAATTAATCAGGGTTTTATAAAAGACATCAACTTTTAAACTGTAATTTCTCACTCTCTGATTCATGTTAATCTGATTCAACAGACAGTAAACTGCTAATACCCACAAAATAACGAAAAATAAATAGCGCAGTAAATAAAAAGGACAGTAAATTTATGGATTAAAGCATACATTTCTCATCAGTAAAAAAAGGGGCAGTTAGAAAACCAAACCATGAATAAATGAATACATACATACCTGAACGGCTGAACAGGAAGACCAGGAGAGGAGAGAGAAAGAGAGAGAAAGAGAGAGAAGTAGAAGAAAGGGGGTTTTGTGACTGAGGTTTTAGGAGAGAGAGAGAGAGAATGAGGGTGGCGTTGTTTTCCAGCGTTTTAGTCCAAATGTATGAACTTTTTAGGAGGGGGTAAATTTTTGAGAACTTCTTCTTGAACAATGACTTCTTCCTTTTTTACTGTTTTACTTTTGACAAAGTTACTTCCTTCATGATATAATTTGCTCCATAAATAAATCCAAGTCGTTTTTTTACTCGAGAGGGCGGTTTGACTCTCAAATTAACGAAATGGAAACGATATACGTAAATGTATACTAGTAATAATAAGAGTATAATTTTTTTTACCGGTATGGAGTATGCTCTAGAGATATTGCAGAATGCGTTTAAATAGAGTATCTCGAATTCTTGATATGTCGAAAGACTTAGGCCCCGTTTGATAGGACTGCATCTTTCTGAACTGAACTGATCTGATCGACTCTGAACTAATCTGATCTGATCTGAATGTGTTGAAATTTTGATTGAATTTCAACGAATTAGTGTCAGTTATGTACCAAATACATTGCTAGAAATTTGAACATTTCTGATTTGATCTGACCTGATCTGATCTGAATAATTCTGAACTGATCTTAATACTACTGCATATAAGTTCTATCAAACGGGGCCTTATACTTTTACAAAGGAAGTATCTTTTTTACTCAAAAAAGGCCAGTAAAAGTGTAAAACACTAAAACCCTCATCCGTTGTTATCAGGGTTCACTTTGTGTTAAAGCAAAAACCCTAAAATTGGCATCAGTTAGACATTTTTAATTTCCCCCAAATTTCTTCCCAGATTTTTACAAACAATGGCTTCACGCTGCCGTTCGTTCGCAAGGCCAACAATTAACCTTTTCAAATCAAGCTTTGCTACAAAACCCACTTCCAAATCAATCCCTTCTCCTCATTTTTCACTCTCATCTCCTACATTTCCCAGGTAAAATCCTCATTTTACACTCATATGTATGTAATTTCATATGTAAAGATTGAATCTTGAATCTTAAGTTTCAATTTTAGGCTGTTTATTTTGATTGTATGCTCTACATTTGCATTAATTTTCAATGTTTTGCAGTTAATTTTGAAGCTATGGATGTTATTTGTAATTGGGTTGTTATTATATCCTTCAAGTTTGAATATTTGGTACTTAATTTTGATAATTTAAGTGCTTTTTCTAGTTGGGTATTTGATATTTTTCATAAAGATTGAATTTTGACCCTAATTTTGGAGGTTACAGGTGTTTATTGTGATTGGATTCTTATTATTTTCCATAAAGTTTGGATATTGCACTTTATCTTGAACATTATGGTATTATTTTGATTGGGTATTGGACTATCTTCCATCAAGATTGAATCTTGACACTACGTTTGGCGCTCTGTTTCAGTAGGGGTAAGGGTTGCGTGCTTCCGACCCCCCTTACCCCGCGTTATGTCGGGAACCTGTAAGGCACTGGGGTAATGATGTTGTTGTATTGCTTTGGTGTCATATCAGGGACTTGTTCCCATTTTTCTATGAAATCTCTATGTTGGTTATTGAAATTCTTTGTAATTAAATGTATGAATGAGTGGGCTCATAGGTTTTTACTTTATATGGGACTCCCTATTTGTTGTAAACGATTGTATTTGATTGTTGGTTTCGAACTTCTTTTTTTAGCCAATCATTTGTCTGTGGTTATTTTCATATGGGTGTTTGTAATTCGCTACAGAAAGTAGTTTGATGGTTGATTTTAAAAATTTCAGGTCTTTTCCTCAAATGGTTGCTCTACAGTCTATGCTGCCACTTCACTCAGCGGTATCTACAGCGCGGGTAACATCTTGTCTTGGCATTGATTCGTGCAGCTCTAGATCATTGTCTCAGGGTATGCTCTGCAGTGCCAACCCAGGAGTTTGATATCTCCTTTCCAAACTGTTTATTTGAATTAAATCTTGTAAGCTACTTGATCTTGCCATGTTATTTGTTATTGCTTTTTCGTTGATCAAGCTGCTTTTCTGTGGTTGCTGTATATGATAATAGCCCTTAAAATTTTCTGGTTCTTAAGTGTTTTTTTTCTTGCGGTCGTTTCACAACACCTATGTCTCACTTTGTAAGCATTCGTAAATCAAGAACATTGTAATTTACTTTTTAAATACATATTCTCATAGGGACTAAGAGTTGTCATTAGAAGTCATTACTTTTCGGCATGCTTTTCTGTTATCATCTTCCTTTGTGGTATTACAAAAAGGAATGATATTTTCATAGTCCCTTTCCGTTTGAAATCCTTATCCATTTTCTTCTCTCAAATTAGTCCTTGATAGTTGATACTTTGCTCAGTTGCTTATAGTTTGTGTGAATTTGGAGGGTAAGTTAAGAGTGCACTTCACTCTTAGCTAATGGTGAGACTGTGGGAGTTGAGTAAGGATGGATGAGCATGTAGGATTGATGCAGAAAGGGTCTTCTTGTCATTCTGGCCTCATTGATACTCTCTTCAATTGCTTCACATTGAAATGCTGTTGGCCTTGCCATTAGATATGATTTAAGATGTCTACAGTCTGGCTAAAACCTGGAACAAGCCAAGATTCCGCCCTCCCTAGTAACAGATAGTCGTTCAATGTCTCAGCATACCCATCAGTACTGGCTGTTTAAGATTAGAGGTACTATCTGAGGTTGATGTAGCTTTTTCCGAGCTTCATAGGTCTAATAGGAGACCATATGTATTGATATAAAGGTTTGATATTCTTGTTGGCTTTATTTTTATCTTATGTGGGTTGTTGCAATTCATCTTTGAGCTCTTCTGTGGAAAACTGATGAATTGGGAAGTAGTTTGTATAAATTAGGAAGTAGTTTGCTAGCGCTGTTGTGATACATCTACTATATACTTGACTTTGTTAAACTGCTCTGTCTCAACATACTCTTGTTCTTTTTTACGAAAGCATCGCTTTCTTAATGAAGAGATATAGAAGCATCAGGGGATAAGTCTTTCATTTTAAAGTGGCCTATTGGTAATAATTAAACTTGTAAATTTGACGACATTCTTACACGTAGATTTTAAGTCCCAAAGTAAAAGCATCTCCACGAGTTATTTTGTGATTTCCTTTGCTTATCTGATCGTTGTTTTGCGCCTATATCTCCATCGTTTTCAAAATTTGGGATAAGGTTTCTCCAGCTACTGCATTTTACTCAGATTCCTATAGGATAAGTATCATCTAGCTAAGGGCAAAGTTTTACTACCATTTGTTTCTTTAGTCTATACTAATTCTACTAATCCTGATGCTCATCAATTAGTGTGCTGGTGACCTCGTGTATTTTTAAGATTTCAATACTGAGGCTGGAGGTAAAAGCATAGGATATATTTCGTATTACTATGCGATTAACATACTGATGCAAAGATATACCGTTGATATGTGGATCTCAACTGACTCCTTGCCATATGGTTATGTTAGCTGGCAGAATTAATGTTAATTTAAAAATTCACAATTTTCTGCTCATATAACCATTCTTATTAATCGTGATGCTCACCAATTAATTTTCAAGTTAAGCTTTCTGCTCTAGGTATGCTTCTTTTCACTTACTCTCCAGTTTCCCTTACCCTGTGTAGTAACTCCCATTCTTGGAGGTGACACTTGTAGTCCTAATCAATTTTAGTGATGCTTTACCCAAAGTATTCTTGGGACTAGTTGGGACCAGCTACCAAGCTATAAATACAGAATGTTTTAGGATTGTGGACTTGTGGTCCTGTGATCTTAGCACAAGTCATTCAAGTTGCTTATTTTGTTAAAGGTGTTGTGGAGTATGATAAGAAGCATTTATGGGGTTAGTAATATATTTTACGGATTAATGATAGGTCCATTTAGTTTCTGTTGAAAATTGAAAGGCAGGGTAAGTTTCAAGAAGACTTCTCTTGATCCATTATACATTTGAAAATTAAGCTCTCGTCTGCATAAGACCTCTGTAGCTCATCATGATACCCTCTCTAAGGACATAACTCTTGTTGGTCTGTTGATTAATCTGCCAGGAAGTATTATATTGGAGCTTCCTCTCTAAGATCTGCTTAGTATTATTTTGGCTTTATAGGTTGTGATGTCACTAGACACTTTCTCGTATTGTGACTGTATATTTGCGGCAGATAAGTAATTTTGTGCTATGTGAGACTCCATTGTATGGTTCTGCTCAATGGTTTGGGATTAAGAGGGGTGTTAAAAAGGAATTTTGTGAAGGGGCTTGAATGGTTGAAGGAGGATCAGCGTAAGGGGAAAACAAAGAAAAGTTTTGTGATTATCACAAGTCTTGGATTCAGGTTGGAATGATCATGGGCGGTGAATGGGGTCGTTTGTCTTATGTCTCATTGACGCCCTCCTTAACTGGTTCGTATTGAAATAGAGATGTCCGTGCTGTCAAATATCAATTGAAGTGTCTAGTAAAATTGTGGCACAAAGCTTAAGTCTGCCTCTCGTTCAGTAGACAGATAGTGTTTCAGCATACTCATGAGAAATGGCCTCTTGAAGATGAGAGGTACTGCCTGTAGGCCGATGCTGTAATTTTTGAGTTTCTTAGGCTTAATAGGAGACCATACGTAGGTATAAAGAAACGATGTTTTGGGTTGCAATACTCTTACTTGAGACGGATGTTTTCATCACTTCAGCCCTTATTTGTAAGATTGACAGAGTTGAGAAGTAGTTTTCTAGCTCTGTAATAACACCTTTACTATATTTACCTTCTGAAATACTGTAGTCTATATCTATTTGTCGATCTCTTTCCTATTGATACAATAAAATTATACTAGTGGATGTCGAAGCAGTAGAGGATAAGTGACCCACTTATTTATTTTCCTTTTCATTGCTCCTTTCTTATAATGACCCTTCAACTCTTGAGCCTTTAGCCTTTAGGTCTATCTGGTTTGACTGGTTCAGTACCCTAGGGGTTTAATGAAATTGGAGTACTTTTCAAGGTATGTCTTGTGTGAAGCATATAAGCACCAGAGAAGCTACGTCTCCAGTGAGAAGCTTTGTGCTTCTTCGCTTAATCAGTAATAACACAACAAAAGGGGGTGCTTTTATTGCGGTATGTTACATTTTGTATGAGTTCATTTAGCTTAGCGCAAAATTATCTATGCAGGGTTTGAAAATGTTCAATTTCTTAGGATGAAGGCAAAAACCTATCTTTTCTATCTTTTGCATAAGATGTACTTGTTATAGAGACCTGAACTTATGTACTTGTAATGATGATGATGTGTGGATTGTCCTGACACTGACCACCTGCACTAAGCTCTATGTATGATGTATCCATACTCAACCTTTTTAATTTTATGGGACTACATATAGTCTTTTGTGACACAGAATTCTTTTTTCTCTCTCTTTCCATCCTCCTTTGCCTGTGACTGAAAAGTCATTGCAGACAATACTATGGTTTCATCCTGCCAGCCACATTTATGTACATCTCACATTGTCATTCTTATAAACCAGTGTGCCGAATTCAACATTTCTTCCCTTTCGTCCCCTCCCCGTCATGCCTAGCCGTAGCTCTTCTTATCCATAGAGGTGGCTGTTGTTGTAGTCTCAACTTTGCATGTCGGAAGTTTTGCTTCAGGTCCAGCTACTATTTTTAGGCTTTCAGAGGCTATGGTTTCATTAATGATGCTTTCTTATCTTGTACGACTAAGGACCATGTGACCTTTATTTGTTCCATCTTCAAGATATTCATGTTTCCTATCATAGGAAAAGATGAATTAATGATGTTTTTAAGGTTGTGGTCCTGTGATCCTTACAAAACTTTGCTCACTTGAGTTACTTATCTTGTTAGATGTGTTGTGGAACAGAATAAGAAGTATTGATTGTGCTGATTATATGTTCTTGGTTAATAATTGGTCCATGTACGATCTGACATCTGTTGAACATTGATTGAGGGATTATGATAACTGTGCCATCATAGTTAGTATCAAACAGATATTTCTTGGTCCATTATAGTATTATTTGTTTGACGACTTGCAACTTTTTTATTGCTCATATATGACGTTTTCATAGGATGATTCATGTTAACCGACCCTAATTCATTGTGGGACTAAGGCTTTTCATCGTTGTTGTATTTGTATTATGCATGTTGTCTTCCCAAAGAATACCATATACTGGAAAACTTGTCAATTACTACTCACTTGGATAATCTAAAAACATATCTATATTGCACACTACGTTATCTTCACCAATGACTGTACAATCGACCAGCATTTTTCTTAATTTGAATGGGAATTGAGTTTTTATTTGACAGATGCCTGTTGTTTCATGATTCTGCAGAGCTTGGTCTCAGTGTGCCTCGATAATATATCATAGCCGGAACTTGGAAGTAGCCGATAAGTGGATGAGTTGCAGCTGGTAGCGTAGCTTTGCCCCCGTCACTTTCTGGATTACTGAGAAGTTTTACCTGACAAAATTCCGTCCAACACTATAAAAGCCATGCTTGTTATTCGGAGGACATCTTGTATTTGCTCTCTCGAGCATCTGTTCCCTTGTTATTATTCGATTTGGCTATGTATTGCTCTTATGGAGATCAGAATTGAATTGGACAGGAAAAATCCATAGTTGGTGAAGGTTACCTCTATATAAACAGATTTTGTTTAGCTGGAGATTTTGCACTTTTTCAAGTTTAAGCAGTTTAGCATGAATGTGTCTTTCAGTCTTGATTATCAATGGCGTTCCACTTGGAAGAGTTGAGGACTCGTGCATGTGTGATAATACTAGTAATTTGCAATATTACATGTATATGTGTGACTATTAAAGCGGTTCTGAAAATAAGTATCATTCTCAAAACTAACGTATATTTAAGGGTTATGTTATAGCAAACCTCAAATCAAACGTAAAGCGACATGTCTTTCAATATCTTAAATCTTGTTTAAATTCATTTTACATATTTAACAAACGAAGAGAAACAAAAGAAATGTAAGGGGTGATCTGATTGCGCATTAACATAGTATTATGCCGTGTTGTTCTACCGCAATGTCGTGATATTGTGTTAATGATAATACCTTGTGGTAGTGTACCTTTTACGAGTACATTGTACGTTAGGAAAGGAGGTGAAGTGTACGTAGGGCTGGCAAACCCGACCCGACCCGATTCGTTGACCCGAAAATCTGACCCGATAAGACCCGAAATTGTTATCAACCAAACCCGACAAGACCCGACCCGATGATGACCCGAACCGACACAACCCGATGATGACCCGACCCGACCTCCTGTTACCCGACAATGACCCGACTGGTAATGCCAAAAATTGAAATAACGTCCATAAATGACCATTAGTAACTAAAACCGATTGTGACCCGACTCGAAACCGACCCGATTCGGCACAAAATTTCCTCGATAGAACCGACCCATAACCAACCCGACCCGACCCGAAACCGACCTGAAAGATCATATGACCCGGTATGACCCGACCGGATACGAACCGACCCGGAACCGACCCGACGACCCATTTGCCACCCCTAAGTGTACGTGAGGGAGTGGGAGGATTGTGTTGTCTAAAGATAGAAAGTGTCTCTTGTCTCAAAGAAAGCAACCTTTGAGCCATTATGAATTTGTAAACCATGTCTCCGACCTTTCGTCAATATAAATCTTCACAAAGTCTCATAAAAGACGGTCTCTTAATAATTTATTGAGAGACCATTATCCTGTGTTACAAAGTAACTGTTTTTACCTTACTTGTAACCACGATAGTACTTTTAGTGATAGTATTAGTTTACTATTATAAATCACATTATATATGATTTTGGGGGATCACATGATATAAAATTAGCTAAATTTATAAAGTAATCCCTTTGCAAATCTTAGATTAAGTGTCAAGGTTTTAAACTAAAACGGTTACCAAAAGTAGTATAATGGTCACTAATTATATAAACGGGGTCACGATGTAAATAACATGGTTGGTCTCTTAATAAATTATTGAAAGACGGTCTCCCACAAGACCTACTGATCAATCTTTGGGTTAGTCCCATCCAAATTATAATACTACCCTTATCAAAAATGACATAACCAAACCACTCCCATTCATGTGTACGGATGATATACGGCCACATATTTAAATATTTATATGCCATCATTTCAATCTTCTTGGCCTTATTTACATATACATCAATTACATGCATTTCCATTTCATTTTCATGCCCATATTTCATGTAGTAGTGTGCCTATACTTGGACCGCCCATGTGATTTGTTTGAAGGCGGTTAGAAAGGTAATATCGATGTAAATGAATTTTGAAATCTGACTACAAGTATTATCTATAATTTTATAGTATTACCAATTAAAGTGATTGGTCATTTACATGATTTGGCCAATCTATATGATCTCGATATTAGATCATAAACACTAGCTATCTAAGATTTTCATTCGTCAACAATTCAATATAATTTGTAGGTAAGAAAGATCTCAAAGATCAAAGGACTTCTAAGTAAGCGATATGGCTAACAGTAAATCTTGTGTGAAACAGTCTCATCTTAACTTGTTGTGAGACGGTCTTATATACTTCAAATAATAAAACATACTTTTGACTTTTCTTTTCTTTTTCCTTATGTTGCATTAAAACATACTTCAAATAATAATTTCTTTGTTCTTTCATCTCGTTAACATTTAACAATCATACCCCGGCCCTACGGAGGAAGTACAATGCTAAATGACACTAAACAACTAGAATCAATTTGATCTGAAAGAAACTACACTACACTACGACCTTATATTATATTTATTATCACTAAAAATCAATAATAATTTTCAAAAAGTTGGTGGGGAGCCGAGATACGATCTGAGCCCCCACACCCTTTGCTATGGAAAAACCAATCCTAGTAAAAA
>JBBYHQ010001855.1:0-11762 GCA_038382645.1 Spergularia azorica | reverse complement strand
TGTTTTTGAAATTATTATGCTAATTATTATTGTTGGGCTATTTTGAGTTTGGGCCCGTCTCACCTGTGAGACCGTCTGTTATTTATTAATCTGAGTAGGCCCAAACCAAAGGGGAGAGCTACAGTGAGTACAAGCCGAAAATAGACTAAAAACAAACGGCTCTAGTCTTCGGCCCAGTCCGGCCCACTATAGAACTGATGTTCAGCCCTAAGCCTAGGTGTACAAACAATGTTACATAGGCCAAACGAGCAAAACGACAAATAAATTTGACCTTCTAACTTTTGCCTAACAAGTTGTCAGTTTCAAGTTTTGACCTTCTAACTTTGACCTAAACGACAATCTTTTCTCTCTCCTCTATTCCTCCTCACAATACTGAATACTCAGCCTGTCCCTCCTATGCTCATCTCTCCTCAATTCGCATCATCAACTTCTCCACTTCAACCCTCAATCAACCTAAAAGACATGCATGCTCTTCTCCCTCCTCAAGTCACGTTCATCTCACCACCGGCCCACCGCCATGATCGACACCGTCGCCGCCGTTATTTTCACCTATGATCGTCCTCGTCGTCAGGTAAGTCATACGCCGTCACCGGATGTTCGTCGCCAGTGTGTAAGGTTTGGACCCAGATCACGTGAATTTTGGTCGAGATTTTGGACGCTCAGAAGTAGTGGTGGTTTGATTCTCGGAGAGGATGAAAGTAGTGGCGATCACGGTGGTGATGGACTGATGGGGCGTCAGAAATAAGGAGAGTCCGGAATTTGGGGTATTTAAATACGTATTTATTTTGAAAATATAAAAAAATTCAAGGGGTATTTGAATACGTATTAATAAATAAATACAATAATTAAAAAATTCAAATACCCGAAGGGGTATGTATTTAAAAAAATGAATAATAAGAAATTTTCAAATACCCGAAGGGGTATTTAAATACGTATTATCTCCAAAAAATAAAATAAAATAAAAATCAAATACCCGAAGGTATTTAAATAACCGAAGGGGTATTTAAATAACCGAAGGGGTATTTAAATACGAATTAAAATAATAAAAAAATACAAATACCCGAACCCGAAGGGGTATTTAAATATGTATTTCTTTTGAAAAATTAAATATAAAAAAAATTCAATTACCCAAAGGGGTATTTAAATACGTATTCCTTTGAAAAAACAAAATAATAAAAAAAAATCAATTACCCGAAGGGGTATTTAAATACGTATTTTTTTGAAAAATAAAATAATAAAAAAATTCAAAAACCCAAAGGGGTATTTAAGTATGTAATTTCTTTACAAAAATAAAATTGCGTATTTCTTCAAAAAATAAAAAAAGAATCCAAATACCCGTATTTGTTCAAAAAATTAAAAAAGATAAAGAAATCCACATATTTAACTCCGTATTCCTTAAAATATAAAAAGAAATTCAAATACCCGAAGGGGTATTTAATTCCGTATTTCATCAAAAAATAATAAACCAAAAGAAATTCAAAACAAAGTTGAGCTACATACTTGATCCTTGTTTGCGCTCACCATTGACGGCGTCCACCAACTACCACCGCCGATCAAGCACCGGCGATTAGATCTATTAAGAAATGCGGCGTTTCTTACCGGAGAGGTGGGTCCACCGCAGATTACTCTTGACGCCGGCGACTTTCCCGGAAAAAAAGTAGTTATTGACGGCGGCCACTATCACCGGCGATTAGATCTATTAACAAACCTCCCAAATCCAACACAAAGGCCCCCATTTTAGGATTTATAATTCATGCAAAATGGGGTTTTTAGGTTTTTTTTTTTCTTAAATTTTGGGAAAAGTGGGAATCTTACTGGGTATTATTTGGGAAAAGTTGGTGATATGGGATTGAGATATGAAAAATGGGTATTATTTCTAGGTTAGTTCTGGGAATCTTACTGGGTTTTGAGCTAAAATTGGGATGGAAGAGTGCGCGATTCCTTGTGGTAAAAGGAACTTTGTGGTGTTATCAATCGGGTTTGTTCAACTGTGGTGGATATACTGCCTAACTCACATCCAGATTTCATTCTTTATACGGAGTAGTTGTAAACTTGTGTTTTCTTAAGCTTTTATGTGTAAGGGTACGAATAATGTATGATCATTTTGGTTAAAGTCGTCTTAAGACTAAAACTTGGTTGTTGTTGTCGACTTATCGAGTTGTCGGGTTCAGAATTTCAGATAGGTGAAAGTGTAACTGTGTTTCTCAAGATAAGTTCTCTTGAAGTAATAACCCAACCTATACTCCATATCATTCTAGGTCTGCAATCCGAAATATCATACTCCGTACTACAAGTTCTCGTATTTTCTTAACAATATGTAAAAAAATAAAAAAATATCAAACCAAATGTAAAGGACATAGAACGATGATGAAGTAGGATTGCTGGGTAATAAGACAGACATACGTCGTGATAGCGAGATAATGACTCCATTAAGCTCAACACGGGAGGTTCTCTTTCACAAACCCCTCCTAAACAAGATTAGCTAGGACAAGAGACCGACATGGCGTACTCATACTGAATCACAATCGAACCCATTAGCAAAAACATTGCAGGAACGACAAGGGGTAGACAATCTCCAGGTACAACAGTAGGATTCAAAAATTTGTTCATCAAGGGTAATTTCTGAGTACAACAGAATATGCAGACTGCGTCCATCAGATGCAAAAGATGCAAGGTTTGAAAACATTTCTCCAGTTTAACTGACAAAATTGAAGTACTAGGCAAGGTAACAGCTTGCAATCTTATACAATGTGTGACCAAAAAGAAATCGAGTGTCACTGATTGGAGAGTTTTTACAGTTTATACAAGACAATTTGATACCGTGGTCTTGTGTTCCAATCAGATTAGACGACTTCTTGGATTAGCAGTGATGCTAATAATCACCTGGGTACAGACAGACCAAGCTCTAGAGCAAACAAAAATAAATTTTAATCAGCAGATGGCATAAGATCAGCAGTCTACAAAATGCTCTAAAACATTATTGTTACTTTGAGTCTAACTTTCAGTAAGCCATCATCTAAACATCTCGCCTGGAATGTTTACAGGTTCACTCCCAAAGAATGTACAACATAACCAAGACATGACATCCTCGTCAAACACACTATTTCAATGGTTCAAAACCAGTATGACTACGCAACATGGAAGCACTGGTGAGTTGAGCGACCTCCAGACCCTCTCACGTACCATCAATCTCATCTGGGAAAATAAGCACGAATGTCACCATAATGTCCTCATTGGATCTAACATTCAGTTATTTATAGCGAAGAAAATGTTTTCAGCAAGAATGCATCTCCCCAAACTGATATAGGGTGGCAGAGGAACATAGTTAACCAGAATAGGACTAATCAAAGACCAGGATAAAAAGGTGATCTAGATGGTCAATGGTGCACACAACCACTGTGGCTAGTGAAGGTATGAGGAACTCCTAAACCGAATATAAAATGTATCCTGTCATCTTCAGTTTTTGGCATCCTAGAGGCATGTACATTTCTAGTATGTATGTTTAAGTACACCAGTCTACAAAGGATTAACAAATTATGCCGAGAATAGCCCCCTGTGCTCACTCCCATGCATTCTACCAAAGCACTAAAACACATACAGCTTATCAATCACGCCACGCCACAACACATAGCCTAAGACATTCAGCATCCAGTGGAGATTAACAGACACATTAAACAGATCAAATAAAAGCTTTCCATAAGAGCGATATAATCACAGCACTTCTAATCAATACTCAAAGGTGAATTGTTTACAAACGAGCGTATGCTCTCAAATGAAATGAGATTTCGTTCAGCTCCTCAAGACTCACAAGTTCATAGTCAATGCCATACTTGATAAGGACAGAGAGAGCATATGGGACACTACAAAGCACCCAGCCTATCAGTCACACGACACATAGCCTAAGATTTCCAGCGTCAGGTCAGCTCTAACACATATAGGAGCACCGCTCAGTTGGACGACATCCAGACCTCTCACGAATCATCAAATACATCTGGGAAAATAAACAAGTATGTCACCATAATGTCCTGATTTGACTAACATTCGGTTTTCTTACTATGACGACAAAATATTCAAGCAAAAAAAAATTTCAGATGTTGACATGTCGTAAAACTAATCACTTAATCAGACTCGAAGGTTTCAAGTGGACAAGATCATAGTAATGGTGCATAAACATCATTTTGGCAGGTAAAGGTACACAGAACTCTAAATGTGAGCGTCATAAAGGGGTTAATATATCCCAAATTTCCAATCTTTGCTAATTGCCATCTCGCAAACATAAAGAACTTCTGCCCCCATGACCCATTGTTCGAGTTATTGACAATAGAGTCTTAGTCTTTATAGTGCAACAATATCGGCATGACCAACAAGCTGCACAAACCATAATATCCACTCCCATTGGCCTTATCAGTCTCACAAATGATATGCAAACACAAAGTAATGAAGCACATCAGAACACTACAATTTAAAAAACACAGTAATATCAAGCTGACATGAGCACCCAAAAAACAACTTCTTTGTAAGATATATTCACAAAGATTAGAGATGCCTAGCAAGTTCATGGGCTGAAGCTCAAAAAAATAAAAAAGACTTTGACAAGAGTTTCAAAAGTAGCATCAGCAAAACATTAGTGAAAATTTGAGTAGAACACTGATGGAACATAAAAACGAATCACACTTACAGACGAGTAACCTACTCATCACGGTATGTCTTTTCAACAATCGAAAGAGTCAATTCATTGGTTACAAAACTGATAGTATATTCCCCAAACCTGACATCTATTTGTCTCCTTATCAAAACATTTGTAAATTCATACTTGAGAGTAACGGAAGGGGGGGTTCATGGTTGGCAGGTCCCGGTTTATTTCTTTCAAGCATATTGATATTATGTGCCTGCAGCAACCAAATACTCTAGTCAGCTTAATGTTCCACACCTAACACACCAACTTTTACTCGCTCATCATATTCAAACTCTTATTCCTATCAGAGAAAGAAACCGGGGATGGAAGACCTCAGAGAAAGAAATGGGGGATTAAAGACCTCAAAGCAGAATATAGGCCCATGAAATTCCACTACTGAACTTAATTTTTCAACTAGTGAATATTCGTTCCCAAAATTTGTATCCCCAAACAACCAATTAGTATGCACAAAATTCACAAGCGAAAGCAACAGTGGAAAAATGTATGGATGTAGGATGACAAGGGCTAAGTCGAGAAACTCAAACACCAAAACGCGAATCCATTCACAATTCATCAAATCATCAACATCAACCCAACCATCAGCCACGATCAAAACCTGAAGTCATCTAAAAAACGCCGAAACTCCTCACATCCTAGGTCACACTAACTCATTAAGGTTCTTCAAAGAGTGTGCCTAGACACAACCTTGAGCATAAAAAACCCGTAATTCAATCCACCAACGCATGCTTGGATATCGTACCAACAAGGTCCACTGTCCGAAAAACGGCTTATCTAGTTCGCTTTCAACTCCACAGGATCCAAACACATACCTAAATCACCAGAACATGTACTAATTCTGTAACCACGAATTTACCTAGTTAAATCAAAGCTAAAAATAGCAGTAAATCCACAGTATCCATCCAATTCGAAAGGCGAATCGTAACCCGATTTCACACCCAATCAAATCATGAAAATTCAAATCAGGCAACAAAAATTCTAAAAACAAATAAAAAAAATCAAAATGGAGACTCACGTAAAAAGGGAAATTGGGGGGAAAACAGAAAATATTAGAGGTCGGGAGAGGTACGGCAGAGTGTACCCTGTGAAAGAGCTCTGCAACTCCGTGATGTCGTACTCAAGCATGACGTCAGCCTCGCCGTTGCCACCGCGTTGTGCAGCGGCATCATCGACCCCACCCCTCCCAACTCCCGAGGTACCCTATTTTATATAATTAAATTAAATTAAATTAAATTAATCAGCAGTTCTTAATTCGAAACAGTAAAAAATCGACAAGGGGATAAAATTGAGAGGTAAAAAAAACCTGGAGAAGGTGAAACGAGGGAGCGGCGATGAGGTGGCGGAAGGGGCGGATCTGGTGAAGGAAGGTGCAGCTGGTTTCGGTGCGGACGCGGCTTTTTTAGCGAATGATGATCTGAGTGATGATAGTGATGTTCTGTTGATGAATCTTCCGCATTTCGACGCCATTTTTGTTCTTGCTAGATCTTTCAGATTTCTTTCTGATATTATTATTTCAATCTTTTGAGAGAGAGAGAGGGAGAGAAATGAAGCTGACGAGGAGAGGGTTTATTTAGGGTTTAAGGGCTGGGTTTTTTACTGGTTTGTTCATTGGGCCGGCCCATTGATGGATGATTGGATTGAGGAATGGCAAGCGGTTTGGTTTCGTTTAAAAGAGTTTTGGAGTTAGCCTAGCCAACGGTTATTGCCTTGGGTTTACAACGTCAGTTGAACTTAGATATAGTGAGAGCGAAATTCGTATGAAAACTAATATATATAATCTTGTACTTGCATAATTTGAATTATGAATGAGACTTTCAAAGAGTGTTGTTCAACAATTTCTTTTTTTCTTCTATTTTTTTGGTTCAAAGAAATATAATTCTAGAGGTCTAGTTTTCAAAGCAATAGTGGATTTATATATATACTTTTGTTGGACGGTCAACTCATAAATTTAAATGTCCACCGTACTACGTAAACACTCCATTTTTTGCGAAAGACTTCTGTATTTCACTACATTTATTATATAGGTTAAATGTACATGGACTATGGACTTGATCAAAATTGTATGACATGGAGTGGCATACACGAACGGATGACTAATAACCAAGTTGGATGAAAGAATTTTGATATATGTTACAAGTATATGTATGTATGAATTTGTGTATTTACAAGCTAGATACGAGGACCTCTAATCTCCAAAACCTATACTATAAATTGTGTCAAGCTTATAAAAACAACCAACAACCACCGTGTCGAAAACCCGAACACTGTACCACCACCGGGACGACCACCGACTCCGCTATTCAACGTCTCCTCGGACTCCAACAAAGAACCATAATTAAAGTTCGGGTTTGACCCGTACAAAGCTTGGACACCTTGCACATCATCAATCCGAAGGTTCACTTTCGTACTCCTGGGCCTCAAACTCGGGTACATAATAGCATCTTGAACCGAAGAATGGGCCAACCCAAGCACGTGACCAATCTCGTGCGTTGCCACTGATTCCAAATCAACGGCCACGGGTGACCTCTCCGTGTCAAAATCAACGGCCCACGTTTCAGCACCATCTAAATGAAGTCTCCCATTTTCCGGCGAAAAAGCGTGAGCTAGAATCCCCAATACCCCATCGAACGGCTCTCCGTCACCGTGATCACCCTTAAAAAACGCGATTTTAACATCAGCCGTCCGATATTCATCCACCTCGGTAAAATCACCGGAATTACCGCTGACCATCTCGAAAAGGCGCGTGTAAACACCGCTCGTAAATTTTCCTCACTTATGTAGTTTATAATATGTTCCTTATCAAACGCGTATGTTAAACTCATAGGCTTATCCCTCGACCACCGCGGCCGTCCCGCAAAATATGCGAAACGCCGCGTGTCGTGTACTAGTTTGGGTTGTGTTGCGACGGTGGTGGTATGTCCGTCATCCATGCCGCAACTCGGCTCCATAATAATATCAACAGTGTCCACGTCGAGTTTTCCGGTGACTCGCAACCCGAGGTTTTTCTGGTAAGTCAATATGGCAGATTCCAACTCGGCGTCAAACTCGTCGGAAAAATTTCCCGGCGCCCCCGCCCCCGCCGGCGGTGGGAGGTATCCAAAGCGGTGGAAATACTGCTTAAGGTCGCAGATACCGTGCGGCTGCCTTTTTGGACGTTGACGAACTTTGCGAAATCGCGCCACGGCGTGGCGGTGTTGAAGGAGGGGAGGTGGTGGTGGTCGTCAACGTCATCGACGGTTATTACCGTTGAGGTGGTAGTTGTGGTGGGAGTAGTTCTGTCGGGAAAAACACCCGGGAAATGTGAGATAGAGAATAACAGAAAAAAGGGGAGCAACAGAAAGTGCATGGCTCCCCTAATAATAAAAAGATAGATTTGAGTTAGTTATTATCTTGGGGGTTGAGCCGTCTACCTGTGCTTATAATTAGTATATCCTATGATATAAAAACTATAGTCTAAAAAAATTAATGAGGGAATAAGTACATGAGATGCTGATCGAAAGAATTGTGGGGGAGGAGGAAGTAAGAAACGGCTTGGGAAGAGAGAGAAAGTTAAGAAGATTCTGCCGTGTTTTGAATTGGAATTTAAAGATTATGGAGAGGGTTTAAGTTAAGGTTCATCAAATTTAACGATCATACGAAAATTTTGGTTGGTGAACTAATGTATGTCGTTCTTGCTTGCTTGTTTAATTAATCTACTAAAGATTGATGTATGTATGTGATTATGTAATCAGCAGCCTATCCATAAGAATGATGGCATACACGCGCATTTTGGTTTGAATAATGTTTGTGCGTTCATATGAATTCGAGTCGGATATGATCGATCATATATGGAGATAATTAGATAAAGCTTTACTTTATGAGTCGGGCATTGTTGTATTTTCACTCAATCTTTGAATTGAATATGCTTCGTATATAGTAATCAGTTGCACTGATCGATTGAGTTTCTTGTCAAACTGGTAATATACATACAACGACGGTAAATTAAACGAGTACGGATATAAAAAAAAGATGATGACATGGTAATAAGAATAAGGAGTAGTTTGATTTAGTTGTATCTGATTTTGTTATTTGTTGACCGAATTAAAGCGACGACATTGACAAATTGACAGTTTCTTAGGATTGATTAATATTTTTCTCTGTTGAATATATAGAAGGGACTTTTTGTTGTGGAAATTCTTCATCTTGTTCTTTTATTAGTTACAACCTACCTACAATAAATTGGGAATTTGTTTAATGGGTTTGGTAAAAGTTTTGGACTTGTCAAATACGACATGTACATGGGTTTCAAACTTTCAATGTTGGTTTGTGTATAACGGTATGCATGATGTGTGTTTTTAGTGTTTTCAGGCATAGCCCAATGCAAGAAGTTAAGCATGAATTTGATGCATTTCCTTCATCTCCTCTTCTCGTTCATTCTACCATAGCTAATCGTGGCTATTTCCCCATGAAACTAAACTACTAGTAATGTTTACTATCTAATGCCAAAACCATATACATAAATAGAAGTTACGATAGCAACCATTCACATTCATTTCCTTCTAAAAGCGTTTCAGCTAAGTTCATCAAATCAAAAGTCAAAGCTATAAGCAGTTAGAAACCTAAAAGTTATATGTATTTTGAGAAAGATTTATCATGGTACTCTAACATTACTTTTTTATCCCGATTCAATTCTACTACAAAAGACAGAACAAAATGCTTTTACTATCGGTCTACCGCAACTCAATTTTGCTAACGAGTATCTTAGTAAAACATTAATCATGCATTTAGGCAAAACTATTAATCATGCATACAAGTTTGTAAATAAGTTAGGTTGAAAAAACATATTGACCTTGATATATGCATGTACAAATTTTCAAGGACGAATAATAAATGCATAACATATGACAAATCTATGAGACGAGTTCCACAAAACTCATTTAGAATTGACGTAAACAAACATATACCCAAACAAACAGCAATTCATACATTAGTCAGAAAACATAAACACTTTGATTGATTAATGGAAAGGAAAAAGGATATGATAGTGTTGATTATCAAAAGGAAAAACAATGAACCAATCACAAGTGTTTGTACCTAAAAGTGTTGCTTTATTAAGCATGTCTTTTATTGGTTGTGTTGTGAATATGATGCAAGATTTTTAAGTGGATAATCCATGGTTCTCATTTCACGTAACTATCAGTTAATTGCAACAAGTAAAAATATAGCTTAGCACTCCAAATAGAGAGCACCACAATAGAAAGAGGCGGCTCGCACTATATCTAACTCAAATTACACAACTATACATATATTGATTGATACATGACATGACCATTATGATGAGCATACCGGCTACTATTGGTCGATTCGAGCAGCTACCATTTGGGTTCTGCGTTGGAATTAAATCGAGGAAATGAGAACTTCTCAATATAACCAAAAAATAATTTCGTGCTTCAATTCAAGGTTTAGGTTGTAAAATCAGATATGAATTTTTTTAAGATTAAAATGTCGAACTAGTTTCCGTGCGTAACCCGTGCTCGGACTATGAAGAATGTTTGAATATAGTTACCCAAAGCCCAAAACTTACGTTCGCCTCAAAAGCAATTTTGGGTCTTGAGAACACGTTGGGCCCAACGGCACACATAAATTTGGTATGCAGAGTATTTAAACTTTGGGCTGTTACATAGGCTGGTCCAGTATTGCTTACTTCGTTAAATGAAATGGGCCCCCAGAAATCGTACTCAGTAAATTCTATTGGTACTATATGTAGAAGTCGCAACTAATATTGCGGCCTGCGGAGATGAGGATAAGAGGATTCGAATGTGGTAGAACTTCGAGCTGGTGCACAGGTTTACGCCGAAAGATTCTTTTGCATACAATTCTTTTCTATAAAAAGGTGGTGCGTGTTATATCAGCTCCAATACAACACCCTTAAATTGGAAAGCCTTAGCTTACGAAGTTAAGACTCGATTCATCGTCGTCGTCCTTATCATAAGACTCACATATACGAGTCTGATGACAGCGATTCTGACGATGATGAAGACGACGATGATTCCGATGATGATGATGAATACTGGTCATCTCCTGCTCGGAAAAGCACTAATAAGAATGTCAGCTATAATGTTCGTACAGGTGGAAACCGTAACAACTCTGGCAAACAGAGGAATGGAAGTGCCCTAGTTGGAAATTCTTTCCGTCGTGTGGAGCATGATAACAGAAACTTCAGAATTACGGTATCTGGAAATTCAAACAGTGTTCGCGGTATTCGGCCTTTTTGATCGATGATCATAATATTCAAGGTTTTAGAGTACTAATCACCAAAGTTTATTGAGCGAAAAGCTAAGCATGTCCCAAAATCCACTATTCAGTCTTGTAATAATGTCTGATCGATATATATCGATATGTACTTTGTTATTATTATGTCGTTTCTATTATAAAATAACACAACTCTATGTATGACGTCTACTCAAGTAGTCATGGCATATAAGATTACTCTATAAGTTTAATGATAAACAGTCGCGTTGATAAATTCAACTATAAATGTCGAGTATTGAGTGATTAACCCTAAATCTGAACCATCCATTTGGCTATTTCGTATTTAGTCGTGACTCGTGGCGAATAAACTTTGGCAATTGTGTGTTACATTCCATAAAAATGATCCACATCCAAGAATCAGGGACCTCCTCGAAGTGCTTTAGATAAGATAGAAGCTGATTCCTCTCCTAATTGTGATCGACATTATGGATTAATTTTTGTAGCACGAATTTGCGAGATTTTGTAAAGAGAATTTTCGGGTTGATGGCAAACTTGAGATAAAGTGTACTAATATTCTCATCTTCTAGCCTCTAGTCACCATCACCAGTCTTAGACTAAAAAAACAGAGGTGCATTGCTGCCGAATGTGACATAAGTGAATATTGCTGTAAAAATATCCTTAATATTGCATTCACAATATTGAGCGTTCACAAATTCTCATCGGTCGTTCTCTCGTGAGACTGCCTCATAGTATGATACATCTTAGGAAAATTTGTGGGAAACCACCTCCAATTTTTATCATTTTTTGGGAAACCACCTTATTAAAATAAATTTGTGGA